>JAVQJD010082264.1:0-34476 GCA_036023655.1 Nannoperca australis | reverse complement strand
ACACACACCCACACACACACACACCCACACACACACACACACACACACACACACACACACACACACACACACACACACACACACACACACACACACACACACACCATGTATGTATTCAGACATGTTTTCTTATACAAGAAGTAGTCTATTAAAAATGGGTGAAAGATAAGTTCACAATATTTAAAAGAATGCAAATGGAAATGTTAATTTGTGTCACATACTATATGCTACACAACAGTCAAGAGCTAGCTGGCATAATAGTGTTTCTAAAAGCTTATGAGTGTATCTCTTTCAATACAGTGACTTAGGTTGTCTGGTCAACAGAGCTGCAGTAATTAAATACAAATTAAATGTCAGACATTTTATTACTGTCCTGAATGGGGTATGGATAGTTTGCCCGTGCATGTGTATATGTGTCGCCTTAACAGTAGAGCACATAACCAACTGAACTGGTAAATGTAATAACTACAACTCATCTAGGGTAGGGTTGTGTATATACAAACATTATTTACGGTGTTGGTACTGCCCCCATTAGATTTTCAAGGCAAAGGGGTTAAGACAGTTTGAAGAGGCTTTTAATAAAATCCCAACACAGTCCAATACACACGTGTGTTTAGGGGGCCCTTCTAGGAAGTCAACCCTCACCTTGGCACAGTATTTTGGGTATTTTCTATCCGTTGCGCCACTTTTGAGCTTGCATGCACTTACCACTTTCTCTGGGGAGAGGGAGTTCATCCACTTCTCTATCAGGGTCTCCATGTAGTTCTCGGTGAAGTGTTTGCTCTCCTGCTGCTGTTTGAGGCGAATGAGGCGTGACGCATAGCGCTTCTGCCACTCCATCAGCTCCTCCTGCGAGTGGGCTGACGTACACTGGGCCCCGTACCGACACAGACCCTGTTCCAAGTACCTACAGCAAAAACAAACTGCATGCTGAACAGGCGCTACAACAAGTGAATAAGTCAATCATTCAATAATTTTTTTTTTCTTTTTTTTTTTTCTTTAAATCAATCTGTGACAATTTCAACTAATTGTTTTACATCAAATTGCTAAGAATACTACACACTTGCTAGTTACAGCTTTCCCGCTGTTAGAATTTGCTGCATTTTCCACACTATTGTAAATGTAGAACCTTTGGATTTTTTACTATGATGTGACAAAAATAACAATCTCAAGATATATATGTGTGTGTATGTATATCTATAACCTGTGGATGGATGGATGGAACTAAAACTCAACATTTCTATTATGTAGGCGGTAGATAACTGACTTGTGGATATACAATATTTAATAAAATACAAAGACAGGCTTGACATAGCAGCAGCCCAATACATCTGTCTAAACAAGGTTGAAGTTAATTGTGCTGCAGTGGGACATAAATACGAACTATGACAGACAACTCAAACTCAAAGAAAGAAACTCAAAACCAGAGAGAAAGATCACAGGACTAGGTCTCAACAGATTTGTCAGTATCGTTCTACACAAAGATCCAGGATGTGTACTAATGTTTGTAAAATAATTCCTTCAGTGTGAAGATGGATGAAATATAAACATTTTATGTAGTTAACTACCTTGAATCATAATTTTATAGCTTTCAGCGTAACTGAATTCACAATCAAATGTCTTTCACGTCTACACAGCGGATAAGCTATTTAAATTTTCCTCCACAACACATTTTCATTAGTCACACCTGTGTGTGCAAATCACCAAACACTTTGCATTACCTTTTACAGAGGGTGTACTCCTCACTGCTGGTGACTCCTCGGGGAGGAGGTCGGAACTGCCAGCCATCTTGGACCTCTGTCAACACACAAAGCCAAGTGGTCAATACAACACTGAGCCAACGCCTTCAAAAACATTATAAGATGGGCTACAGCCAGCTCGTATCCTGTTTATGAATGTGCTCAAGCTGCCAACTGGCTGAGAAAGACTTTCTAAACATAAATAATATGTACTGTACTTTAATACCTATTTTCAGTAACATTGTGAAATGTTGTGGAAAAATGGAATAACATTGTTATTCAATTTTTTCAGGTTGCGGGAAGAACTGAAAACGAGTCATGCTACAGATTTGCTTACCTTCCTCCTGGTCATCTGTGTATTCTGGTGCCATCTCCCTATTTATAGCCTGGCAGAGGCAAAGATTGGGCAGAGTAGGTGCAGAAAGATGATTACTATTATGTCAACTACTAACATAACCATAAAAGCAGTTGGACCACTGGACTTATTACAGATAAATGAGTAATACATCTTTACCAGCTACAATGCTAGGCAAAGGAGCACAAAAAATAATTAAGTTAGTGTTGGAATCAGGCCATTAGTCATCTTTATAACTCGCCTGCAAGCATTAAACCATCATGTGTAAAACCAACAAGCATCAAAAGGCATGAAACAAAGGAGGGCCGAAAGCACAACAGCAAGGTTTGCAGCCCTGCAACCAGAGGCACTTACCTCTATTTCTGAAAAGAGCATTTTTAATCTGGTCAGGTCTTTTGTGACAATGCCATTCTGTGAAAGTAGGGGAAAAAAGGATCTTCATTAAAAACATACTGCAATGAGTACTTTAAGTACACATTTACTATAAGACCCAATTCTTTGGAATAAGCAGGCAGATTTTGTTTGGTGTAATCTTATTAATTATGTAATTTCATATAAAAATAATGTTTAAATATATCATCATCCTAATATTTAAAAGCTGCACTACACAAGTTTGAGTGTTCACACCTGAGAGAGGTTGAGTGAAAAGTTGCAAACAGTGTGTAGTTGCTATGCGTCAAAGACTTCTAACCTTTTGGGGATCATGTATCATTACACTTTATATGTTGCTCTTTGAATTTGTCACTTCTGTGGGCAGATTTCCTGCCAGTAACTGTACCCGACACCAGATATTAATCAAGTCAAATATAATCAATCTTCAGGGTGATAAGTAAGGCATTTCCTGGTGCAGATGCATGTTATGATTCAATTTAATTAACAAAAAGCCATATTAAGAAGGAATTAATTTGTCCTCTGACCCTTCTTGATCTGGATGATACTCTGGTAAAATGTTCAAAGATGTAGTGTAGGCATGTGAATACATTTTTTTCTGTCCCAACTGACTGGCTGTCCAGTTTGACATTTTTAAACTTGTGGATCTCTTTTTAAACAACAAGAAGATTCCAATAGTTCATTTATTACTGATCCTACTCCAATGAGCACGTGTTTTTAAATCCATATACAGGTACCTGATTTGTGTCACCTGTTTGCTGTGATGTTTAGAACAAGCTAAAAAACATTCAAATGAAGCGTCACTCATTGCACTTGGCTACATCCTAATAGGACACTTGCATGAAACTCCACGGAACAACTACAGTACTAACTGTGAAGTAGAGTAAATAAAAAAAGAGTTTTCTGCCTCCTCTAGTGTTTCCATTCTGATTCTCAAGTACTTGTCTTCTGTGTATGAGAAAGGTAAATTGTTTTGCTGAACAGTGTTATCCACTTTTAAAGTTAAATCACTTGAGAAATCACAAAATTTGAGTCTTAGTATAGGGTCAACATTAAAATACCAAAAGGTGAGAAAGAGTTGATGGAATGGGAGGCTTCATTTGTGAAAATGCGAAGTAGAAAAGGAAGGGGGGCAGTTAGAGGAGGAACATAATCAGCCCAGGATGTGTCAGAATAATGTTTGTTTATGGGTCTCTCTGAAAGAGACACGGAGAAACCTGCCTAGCAAACAACATTGTCCCCACTTGCATAAAGTGGTGGATGACCTTGGCACAAGCTCAACCTTTGAATGTGTGCTTGTGACTGTGTGTGTGCGTGTGTGTGTGTGTGTGTGCGTGTGTGTGTGTGTGTGTGTGTGTGTGTGTGTGTGTGTTGCAATGGGCAGGAAGTGGTTGCAAACAGGAGAAGAGTGGAGCTGGAGGAGGCACCTTGGCAGCAAAATGCATGTTGCTGTATGAAGACAGCGGTTAGGTGAAAGGTGGAAAAAAAAGCACAAAGTATAAAGAGTGAACCTCTGTCTGTCTGTTGCATCCAGCAATCGATAGAGCACTACATCTCACTCCATCTTAGACATTTATTTTCATGTGGCCCTTGGTCAATCCAGAAGTGAGCATTTTCACCATTAGGTTGGAACTTTTTATCAATACAAATTTACTCCACTGTTCACCAAATATGGTATATAGACTATGTGGAGGAGTCTTAAAATTGATTTAAATGTATGTTTGAGAGGCCGTATGTGGCCAAAACCCATTTTCATTTCAGGTTTACACATTGACTGCAAAGGATCTTCTGCATTTTATGCACTGAGTAAGCAACATGATTATCTTTATCATTAAGCATACTGTATCTGATATTCCTGGAGCATCTCCAATCACTGTGAAAGTCCCATGCACTGAAAATGTCCAATGAGGTTTATCTTCTTTTTGGGAAGGGAAACCTGACATCAAAAGGCATAATATCTAAGCTTTATATGCACTTTGTAATTATAGACAATGTGTAGGCTGGCCATCTGTATGCATTTATTGTATACATTGCTCAATAATCATACCATTGGCTCTCCATACAAGGCTTTAGAGAGGATGCTGACCACCTCCTGCAGGCTGCCATCCAACAGCATGGAGCGCAAGCTGGTCTGTAGCGAACCGTCTCCCCTGGCAATCTCTTCTGCCAGGACTAGGAAAGGATGAAGAATACACGAAGAACAGGTAGGGAGAAAATGAATTCCGTACATTGTTAGGTTTCATCCAATATATGTAATGAGTTGTTTCCTATTGCAACACACCTCATTCTACAAAACAGGCTGTGACAGTGCCTTGCTACATCCAGTTTACCACAGTTTGGCTAACTAACAGTTGCCTTCACTGCGGTATAAACTTTGACCCTAGACATTACCTGCCTTTTGAAAACTGTGGCACGTTAACGACCCAAACATTTGTTTTCTTTCAACTCTGACTTGAAGCAATGCCATGAAGCAAACAGAAATAAAGAAAACAGCTTGGATTCTGCAAAGACAAGAGCCCAATTAAGATTTCTTCTGCTGCTCTGAGGCGAAGGCATGTTAGAACTTGGTGCTTCCCTGACCCTGGCAGCACACCTTGTCTGCGACTGTGTGCAATATAAGCAGACGGTTACAGTTTGAATTGCTACTCACCATGTTTGCAGTCTTCATCTGCTTCATCATAGTTTTTCTGTTGGCAGAAGGAGGGGGAAAAAAACTGTAGAAAAGTGGTAGCCATAACAAATGGGAATACTTCGTGTTTGAGGGTCAGAGCTTCACAAAAGCTCCAAGAATGGCTATCTTTGCCTTACGCTGAGTCTCTCACACTATCATTATAGGACTTATGTCGTTTCCATAATCTTAGGGCTTTAGTAACTGGTGTAATTTTAGTGCTCTGGGAAGATAACATAACAGTACTGTGGAGGAAGGAAGTAAGGTTTATTGTTGTAATTTCTAACCTTCTCTATGGTAATTTACAGAGGATTTAAAAGCACAATGATTAGTCCACGTCATTTTAGTGTAGTGTATTCATTTAGGGATTGGAGAAAATTATATGCTATTTGTGATTAATGATTTTTAAAATTCTCCAAGAAAGGTATCCCTCCCTTCCCCCTGGCATTACTGTGATTGACTTGTATAATAAAAAATGGAAAGAATTTGGGGGACTCAAAGCAAAGGGGGAGGGGGTAGTTTTCATCTTAATACAATAGGTTTCACGCTTGCTAGAGCAGCAACAATGTTTAGACAGTCCACTGTCCTCACCAGCTGCAGGAAGGCAGCAATTCGGTAGAGCAGGACTCGGCTGCGGAGGGGTCCGGTGGCGGCAACAAGGGACTGAGGGCTCGGCGGGACAGGGGCACCGGAAGATGGGGCTTGGGGTGCAAGGACCACCAGGGCGTCCGTGCTGTGGCTGACTGCCGCCTCGTACTCCCGCCTGGTTAACGATCTGCTGGCTTCTTCACATGATTTCTCCGCTCTCCTGTCCGCCATGACTTAGGGACAAAACGTCTGGAAGCAAAAAACGACAAAAGGAGAGACACAGTATGAACATCTTTTCTGAAGCAGGTTTGGGCAATGAGAGAAAAGTTCTCTCTTTTTCATCTATTGGCCACCGCCACCCCGATTAAAGTGACAATATTTAGCTTTAGCTGATGTATTGGATGAAGGAACTGGGTGCTTGTCCTGTCTACAAAGTTGCAGGATAGAACTGGATTTGAAATCTTTTAAATAAAAGACATAGGCCTATCCGTGATACCCCTTTGTTAACGATTGTTGTAAAAGATTAAAAACTGAAATTCTTAGACGATTGCCAAATTTGGCTGGACCACCATAACACAGTGTATTGTAAAATGTATCCAATGCTTGCTCCTAAAATGCAAATAGCAGCCGGCAGTTTAAAGATAAGTACTCTGATATAGAGCTGCTGTGTGTTGAAAAATCTGTCCTTTTACCTCCGGTTCAGCAACTTTTTGCACGCGCTCCACACCTCTTAAACGCAGTTTCCTGCAACAGTTCAGGACTGTCACTCCTCTCACCATGTCTATGAGACTGTAAGAAATATTCTTCTTTCCACCGGGAGATAACACAACCGTCAACCTTGGCACAGATAAAGTATTTATGTGTGATATATAATCTAAAACTGGGACATTTACTCCTTTACACTTGGCATTGGGCAGTGTGTATCAAGCCAGTTTGCTTCTTGTTACCTCAGGCACGCTCACTGGCTGTATGTTAGGTTCTTGTCTTGGACTGGACTTGCAAACACAGTAGGTCAAACTTCGTACCCATTATTCTGACTATTTGTAAGTACATATCAGGTTATACAATCTGACTAAATAAAACCAACAGTACTCCCACACATACCTATTGTTGAAACACATCCTCATTTGATTGCTTCACTTTCCAACTTAACGTTGACATGTAATAACTGTTTCTGCCATCATTTGTGCATCTTACTGAAACTTTTCAGAACTTACACGTAGTGTACATAATTTAATGTCTTAATCAGCTTTTTTTCCCCAGACCTAAGCACAAGACGATTCCATAAATGGTTCAAGGGGCAATTTACAAGAAATTAACTTAGAATAATTTGTAATTTCCACATTCTTCCCCAACAGAGAGAGTGAAATGGTGTGGGAAGATAGGAGAAATAGAGAGAATTCATTACTCGGTTTCTATCTTGGGAGTGGAGGATCGTTTGTTGATGGCTAAACTCGATTAATTTACTCTAATAAATACAAATTTACAGATGGAAAAAAGTTAATCATATATAACAATATGTCAGGGGCATGGAGGCACAGCAAGACATGCTTTCTTCCTTGCAAGAGAAGGGAAGGCCTTAAGACTCCAATTGCAATGCAACTCAAAATGGGATATTTCGTGTTATATACAGTACACATGATTTTGGTATATCTAAAAGTTTTAATGGCATACACAAACCTAACTGCCATCCAAAATGCCAGCAGTCACTTTAGTCACTCCAAGACATTAAAACGAAATCTACGACATGAGTCACCCAGAGGCACGTCAGATTTGCGTCAAACTAAATACTTCGTCCCTTGAGAGCATTTATAGATGAGCAACAACAATGACCAACATGATCAACTGCAAACTAAAATCTTAATTTGGAAAGGGATTTTCCTCCCTGCTGGACTCATGAATAGCAACTTATTAGTTATTAAATGTGACTCTCTGAGACATATTTCAAAGATTACATTTTATGCAAATAATTTTTTTCTTCTGTACCTTGAAAGGCTTCCAGCCTTTCATATCTCTAACATCCCAAAACCTCAACCTGAATAAAAAACCTTTATCCATTTTTTTAGATTAATAAATTGCAGCAATGATTTGTCTTATATCATGGTAAATTAAATATCTTTAGGTTTTAGACTGGTGGTGGGACAAAACAAGCAACTTGAAGGCTTCATCTTGAGCTCAATGAAAAGCCCTTATTTCTATCCTAAAGAAATGCTCTTTTGTGAATGGTAGCATGCAATGTGGATTTCTGCTCTCCAAGAGTCCTTGTGTGGTTGTTCTGCTTCATAAATCAACAGGAAGAGAGGACGAGGCTGCAAAGAGTGGTTCCTACATACCTTATACTCTGGGCCTGTAATGTACAGTGTATATTAAAATACATTTGCAACTAGCGGTAAAGGCCGTGGTCATATGAGAAGCCTAAAGCATTATGTAAGACTTAAGACTTTTTTATCATCTCAAGCTCCAAAGCCAACAACATTGGAGTCAACTGTCTGGCGTCATCTGACTGCTTAGACTAAGGGCATTATCAGAATTGATAATGCAGAATATAAAGGGCTTTATTGAGACTAGACAGTATTATGTGCTGGACAGTGTGCAAAAGGAAATGGGTGTGTTGTGTTACTTCCTAGCCAAACGGTCAACACCAACTATGTCAATTTCAATAAGTGCCAAAATACTGAAAAAATAAAGTATCGACAGGACTGGTAAAGGCTTGGCTAAAGACATCAGACACATATACTAAGCTTAGCAGGTTGCCAATCACATCATGTTTTGACAATCAATGTTTGCAGAGCCAACAGCTGGCCACGTCGAACCAGCAGCATTCTCTGAATTACAATTGCTGTGATCTTTTAATTACAGCTGTGTGTGAGTGGGTTTTCTTTTTTTCCCCTCAAAGGAGTGTGTGTCACTAATAAATCAATATCGAGACACACACACACACATATATATTCAAGTGTAAGAAGGAATAGTCTTTGGTTGTTGTGGAGGCGGCGGCTGTAGGTGGTGGTGAAAGGATACAACATCCGGGTAGTTTTCTGCACATTGGGTATAACTAGTACAAAAGGACGAAAGAATAATTCTTAGAAAACCATTTGATTGTCTCTGGTTTTTAACTGAACTCCAATTACTTTTGCAGCTTTTCACCAACACAGTCAACAACCTCCACTGAAAGTCTACTTTAAGGAAAGTTAAGAATTGCAATATGTCTCAGAATCAGCTACCAATAACCACAATTAAGTGTTAAATAAGTAGCATTTCCATCTCGTCCTGAAGAAGCCCTCACTCGTTGCATGGAGGAATCTAGCCTACTAATCATTGCACTTTATGATCTTTAGTTTGAAAGTTACTGCAGCAACCTGTGTTCACCCTTTCATACCTAAGCCAAGAAGTGTCCTGAGCATTGCAGCTCATCTCAGGCTGGCTGAAAAACACATTTCATCACAAAAGTGCTGCCCCAAGAGCCCCATTACAGTTATCATATAAAAAGATGGCTAGCAAAACAAACTTTTGATTGCTAATTAAAATTCCACAACAATTAGCGGATGATGAATTTCCATACTACCCACACCACAGCCTGGAATCCAGCTTCTGATAATGACTGGAAAGGAACAGAGAAACTGTGGTGGCCCAGTAATTGTGTATATCTGTGACAGCAGACAACTACTGTATGATAATGCTGCATCAACAGTATATAAAAAACATCAAAGGACAGATTATGTCACACATAGAAAAATTATTTTCATTAAAGGACTTTTACTGGGTATTTTACGTATCGTAACTGACTTTGTGAGAAGAGTAATTCTGCCAATTTTGCTCTAAAGAGCATACTCACCCTGCAGTAAGTGTTTCAGATAGTTACTTCTTGAATACCCAGCAAGAGGCAACTACGCTTGTAACAGCTGCTCTGGCCCAACTGGCAGTGCCACCGAGTCAGCCTGTTCTTATCTCTTAGGCCCAAAATATACAGACAAATTCTCCAGCTAATGTACAGTACATGTTGGGTGCGCACATGACACAGACTAATTCTGAAGCTAGTGTTAACGTATAGTATTCATCATAGGTTTAAACTGCTTTGATTTCACCCAGAATTAACAATGAGACCACCAAAATAAAATGCAATATTTGAAACCACAAGCAATATTGTTTCCCCTCAAATCCAATGTTGCTGAAGACAGCACATCTGTTGCCCTCTCCTCAGACAGACACTGCATGAGTTTGTACAAACTGAGCATGGTACATGTCCTAAACAGTTAACATAATAGGCAAATAATGTAAATTATCTGACAGAATATTACAGCTCTGTTGTTCTTCATAATCTCACATTTTCCACAATAAAAAAAAAAAAAAGTACTGGTGCTGAGCTCCACAATGTATGCTTGTAGATAATGCACATATGGCAACTTGAATAAAAATGTACCTGAAATTCCCAATTATGACGAATAATGTTGCAGCACTCGTCATACTGCAAGGCATACAGCTTCTCTGGAGGATCTTAATTAAGAAACACTGGTCAAGCCCCTGTTCCCAGAAGACAGATTCAAGTGCACTAAGATTAAGTGTATTTAGATTGTACTTGATTGGAGTCAAAACCATAGCTGAAACATTTTTACCACATAAAAAAGCAGTCATACTGCGTGGAAACTAAGACACACTTTTATGTTACTATTAAACATTAAAGGGACAACAATCGTCATAATCTAGTTAGCAAATATTGTACAGAGTGTGAGGCAAAATTAGGTCTGAAAGTTTCTTGGGCTAGCAGACAAGGTTTGTTGCTGGGAAATTGAAAAAAGGGTCAAAAAGGACTGATCTTAAAGCAGTACTTCCTCCAAATAAGAGAGGTTACTTTAAAACCTATGCAGCGCTTTACCCTCCTATTTGTAACAGTAGGAATAGCTGTTACCCAATGCTAGTGCTTGCAAGCCAGACACTTCATAGGGGCAACAATAAATAGTTTGGCGGGATACAGTGGATGGACACCTGCCTTGTTTTTCGTGTCCAGCTGTGGGACCGTGCTATAGAGGCCACAGCTTCGACTGCAGTACAGCGGAGGAGAAAGCTAATTTTATAGCTGAGGACAGAAGGAGAAAATAACATCGCCTGCTTTGATAACGTTATTTGGCTTGGCAGTATCGTTAGCAGCAATGTGTCGAAAACACGGATATTTTACTTGCAAGTTACTCTGAGCCCAATTAGTAGATATCAAGAGAGCATACACTAATGAACACAATCGCTGGGAAGGACTTGTTTAGTCTTCCAGTAGGTAGTTAAAGCTGTTGTGTGTCTGGTAAACTTGTCATGACTGTTGCAAGTCAGAGCGATGACGGCAGCGTTACTAAGCCCTGAAAAATGTCCCCACATCGTTGGTTAACTTACCGTTGAGGTTTGCACAGAGTCAACAATGTTGCCACTAACCAGAGTATGCGTACCTAACAGTTAGCTTGCTAGCCAAAACACGGCCTTTCTTGGCACCAAACTGGCAACCTCACAACAAGAATAGCTGGTTGGTGTGTTAATGTTAGCAAGCTAGCTAGCTAGGTTCGCCGAAACAAAACGGGTTCGGGCCTGTAATTTTGCCACGGTGTATAGGCGCATATAATTGATATGACGTTGTACTGTTATCCGTGCATGAACTCGAAGCATCCGTCGTTATCATAATGATTTATATAGGGGATTCATGCCAGTGGCTTTGCGATTAAAAATACAACTGAAAGGGCTGAAAATGGGAAGTCAACACTTACCTAGCTTTACTTTCTACGCCATCTTGGATCCACTTGTCAGACCATCGCAAAGCATAGTGGGATGTACTGATCTGAAGGTTGAGTGGACTGGCGTGCGTGCGTGCGTGTGCGTGTGTGTGACAAAAAGCGTTTGTCTTAAAATGTTGTTGATTTTATTATTTTCAAACATATATAACTTTGGGACTACTATTGTTGCTTTTGAATTTATGAAAAATAGAAGTTAAAATCTGACCTGTTAGAATTACCCATATTATCTACAACTGGGACAATAAAAAAAAAAGTAATTTAATTTGTTCTTATTAACTTGTTTATTTATATAAAGGGCATGAAAAACACAACTGTGACATTTTGCAGTGAACAGACTTTTGACATGCAGCTGCTTTGGCTTATGTTTGCATGAGCAACAAAACAAATGTGGCAATAGGCCTATATTCTGGGGCCAAACCTTGTTTTTGTCTTTACACACTAAAACAACCGAAGTCAGTGAGACTGCTAACTGTCTTTGCCTTTGTTAACAGGGAATTCTCATACATCCAATCATTATCAAGCTTGTTAAACTCTATTTTGGATGCCATCAGCAGTATGGATGGAGAGTTTCTGGTGTACAAACTATATCCCATACCCCAATCCTCCTAGGTGAAGGAAGAGGATTTCAGAGTGACCAATGCTATTCACCCCGGCAATACATTTCTTCATATTAAATATAATTATGATCATGTTTGCACTTCCTGTAAAGGGGATATAGAAACAGCAGACCACACCCACTTTCCTGCATATATATAGAAACCGAAAGGCACTTGCCTTAGCGACCTATTGATGCAATGAGATCACTTTTGGCTCTGTAGTCAAGGACACATGATTCTGAACTTGTGATTAACTGTATTCTTCTGCTAGGAATATTTCTCAATCATAAGACAATATTGCTGAGGACAACTCCAAACGTTATCATCTTCCAAAGAGATCTGTTTACTGCTTTGAACTTTAAAGAAAAATGCAGTACAATTTGCAAGGGACTCCAAACTTGTTGAAGACATCCAATAACTCTTGTTTATTTGTTATTCACTCTGTATTTGGCATTGTCAAATATTGGCGGTATTGTCCCAAATGCTCCACACATTTTCAGAGAACTGCAAAAAAGCCTAAATTCATTGCTTATTAGCTAATTGAGAGTAGTTGAGACATTTTAAATGTTGAAAAATATTCTAATAGCATCTAAAAAAAATTGGGTCACCAAGTCAGTTTTAGTTGAATAAATCTAAAAGGGAAGATTGGTTTTCTTATCAGGTGTCATTATGTGACATAACAGCAATTTGATATACTGAGATGCCACAGCAGTACCATTCTGAAACATTTCTTCAGTTCAAAGCAAGTTTCACATTACTGCCTTTACCATTACACATGGATGATGTGTCGCAGTCATGATTACAAAAACCTTAACATGTCATATTAAAGTGTACACGAGTCAGGTTAAATATTGTATAAAACCTACATACAACTGTTAACCAAATGTGAGGAGTTTATTGTTTACATTGCTAAGTATACATTTAAAAAGAGTTTTCATAGAGCAATAGATGCTAAACTACTGTTTATAATCCATTATACAGCAATGGAAAAGATTTTGTATGACACTTACAGAGGGATGCAAAGAGGGGAGGTGTTTATTGTCAATGTTTTACTGGACAGTAAAAAATGAACAGGATGGGGTACTGTGTGGGTGTGCTGCAGATTTATGTCATCTCTCTTATTATATGACATTAGAATAACACTGCATTCGCAGTCCGCCAATATACCGTATATTCAAAAACATTTTCACAGAAGGAAAAAACAAATATGAATCAAGACATAAAACAATGCACTATGTTCTTGTTTCACTGCAGGTTGTGGATCATCTCCTCCTTGGCAATGAGATGTGTGGTCTTGTTGACCAGAGACATGAGAGAGTTGAGTTTGTGCGACCAGTCGTTGAGCAGGTCGTTGGGGTCTTTAGGCCTCTGAAAGTTGATGATGCCAGCAAGCCGGTCGACCTTGGCATAGATGGTCTTGCTTACAACTAGGCTGGAGAGGAACTCCTCGGATTCCTGATGAAATATTTGTGCAGACAGACATCATGGTAAGTGTCTTTCAAAACGTTCTTCAGTGAGACCAAATCCTGATAATCACATTAGTTTCCTCACTATACAAAAGCAAGTAATACTGGCTGAATTCAGATATTTCTCACCCACAGATACATCACACTTTGGTATGAGTTGTCTTGTAATATGCATTTTTGGAATTCACATTTAGTTGTACATAGTTATCTGCCTGCCTCAAATACTGCTGCTAATCACTTGATCTAACTGCAAATGTGTTTTTCTTTCTGTGCTGTAAACGTGAGCATCAGTTTGCACCAGCTCATTATTAAAACTGTTTGCTTACGTCAATAGAGAGGTCAAGGAGTCCGGCCATCCTCTTCATTGTGATTCTGGTGTAATATTTGGCCATTATTCTGATGTTCTGGGGGGAAAGGGAGCATTTCATTAATATCCACTTCTGCGGCAGAACACCTGCATACATTAATGAAGATTAGGACAGGGGAGCTTTCAGGTCACATCAACACTTACAGCTGAAACAAAAATACTTTCATTAGTGAAATCCAACCATTCAATAAGCTAATTTGAGTGTACTTTAATATCACACATTACAGTCACTTAGCCAGTTCAGCCATGTTGCTTGCATTGGATTTCCACTGCTGTCTGTAATTGTACCTCGTTTACTTGCTTCATATCCACTTAAATTGTAATAAAATAGCATTTTGAGCTTGGAAATCCTTATTCACTACAAATGATATATTGGATATATCAAAATATTCTGCAGTAGAAATGTTTTGAATTGTATTATCTTTAAATCAAAGGATGTTTAAGTCTGACCCTCATTATCAAATTTGACACCGTTTGAATGTTTCAAGATGTTCATGACATTCTCAACTTCAGTTTGCAAAATCAAAGCTCAACACTAATTCGCAACATACTCAGAATTCTCAGCCCAACCAAATAAAAAAAATTCACAATGTCCATTTCACAACGTCTAGTGCAACTATGGTCAACATTTGTCACCATACGATGCTTCTATATTATTAATTATTGGTTTGAATGAGATTAATGGAACAGCTAAAAGGCTGAAATGCTCTTAGAAAATGTATTCAATTAGATAACTCCCTGCTGCCAAGCACCAACAAACTCTCATTAAACCAATCTGAACATGTATGTATCAGGTCCAAGTGAGAAGAGCCTACACTTGACTGTGGGACTTACATGCTCCACCACTCTGTTCTTCAGGTCCTTCCACCTTTTCTCCGCCTCCTCTGAATAAGAGAAGACGTCTGTGGCAGGGCTCTCAGATGAGCCCTCTCTCAGCTCCTTCCCATAATCCTCCACCAAGGAGGCCCAGCGCATCAGCTCCATAGTGGTGAACTGTTTCAGAAGGTCCCTAGGAATGGAGGAGGAATTTAGTGAAAATGCCACTGTGTTCACTTCCTGGCCAAATTTTGACATCAGCCGACACGGACTAACTAGAGAGTTGTACAGTTAATTGTTGATTCGGATGGTGTTTACGTTTTAAAGATGTGTGTGTTTTTCTCCCAGTATCACACCTCTGCACATTCATAGCAGCAAATGCTCTCAAGTAAAAAAAAAGAAAAAAAGGCTGTAATAAATAAATAACAATAAACTGTATTAAGAAATTGACCCCACATCAAAATAAGTCAGAGGACTGTATGTTGTATTTATAGTAACGCCAACAGGCAGGGTGGCACGAAGTCCTGGAAGTCTTACTTGTATTTTGGGATTTCTTCCAGTTTCTTGTCCGCACTGATTCTGTGCACAAGGTCTGACTGCTCGTTGTCATAAGGGGAAAGAATCACGTACAGCACCACACTCTTCAGGGCCTGAAATACAAATGCATTCATGGCTTTTCTAGCACCACTCAAATGGCAACAAGCAAAGTAAAGTTTTGCAACAAATTGATAGTGTTTTTCATGTCCACAGAAAAGAGCATTGGTGAAAAGGAGCTTCACATATACTGGGTATGTGCGCTGAGTAATGTTCCCATCAGCATTGTTTGTGCAAAAGTCCAGATTTCAGTACTAATGCTAAAGGATAACCTCTCTCTACTAAAGTACAGTGTTTATGCTCATGAAGTCTAATCTCATTAAGTAAGAATGCCAAGGGGTGGTACAGTAATACAATACAGTGAGCTACTGTATTTCCTAACATATTGTTCCTTCTGCAATCATGGTACTGTGCTCCAGCACACTGACAGGAACACATACACAGTAGTAGTAGTAGTAGCAGCTACTACTACTACTACTACTAAGTAATACTAACCATTTATCAAAAAAGGGACTTTAATAGTCAAATGAAAAAAACATCTCATAACAACAACAGGAAACCCGATACATTTTACATATTTAATAAACCAGTGAGACTGATGCATATGCTGTGTCCTAAATCACATGTACAGCAGTGGATTTAAGAGAAAACATAAGAGAAAACATTTGGTTGACAAAAATGTATTTAAACTGTATTCTTTATTCATGATCTATTAAAAACATACTGTGGCCTCCAGAAAAAGCCTGTTTACCTGTTGCCACTTGCTGCTGTCCTCCAAGATGCAGGGGGTGTCATAGATGGCCCGGTAGTGTTTGCAGATAGACAGATAAGAGCCCTCGTGCTGGTCCACCTGAATCATTAGGTTGTAGTACTTCAGCTTCGCTCCCTAGGTTGTTCATTACACAAAAGGGAAAAGTTAGTGTTCAGTTATACCAACCTACTCAATTCAGATCAACTAAAATTGACTGGCTGTAAAAGCGAACACACAGGCCAGTCACCAAATGGTCACCAAATCAGTGGTTGTTAAAACAACTCAAGGAAACGTTGCAGTATCATATCAATGCTAAATTCCTGGCCTCTTTTCTCTTACCTCGTTGCCTTCCTCCTGGAAGAATTTGGAGTTTATCTTCTTGCTGATGATCTGGGTGCGAATGTAATCCTTGACAGCGATACAAAGCCTCATCTGTTCCAAGATAAACTCCACCTTCTCCTTTTTCTCCATGGAGCCATATGTCTCCACCTGAGCATGAAAAAAATATATTCTAAGCACTTCCAAACAGCAGGCTAAACTTGACCAGTTTGCTAAGTTTGTGTATTTAACCCCTATCAAATATCAGTTGGCTAAATCTACACCCCCCAACAAACTAATTATTTTAAACCTCTTAAAACATAGATGTATCTTAATATGTATCTTCAGTCGTCTTACCTGCAGCTCCTGAAGAATGGAAGCTGCCTCTTTGACTTCTCCACTCTGCTCCTTGATATTGGCCAAGGTCTTCGTCAGTCTGGCACGCTCAATCTCTACATAGATCTGTGAGGAGGACATGATCAGTGTATTAACGAAGATCGGGGGGGGGTTATGTCTTGAGTGGACTGGTCATCTATTCATCGCCACAACCTGCTCTTCATATACGTGAACACATCTGCATCCTTTCATCAGAGCAAGAAAAAATGTCCATGTAAAATGAGACCCTCACAAATTTCCTAAAGCAAACATTTCACTGATTACACGCCTCAAGGCTGGCATGCCTGATAAGACACAAATCTCTGTCACTTTCAAGCTCCCCCATCTTGCATGTAGTACTTAACTTGACAACTGTTCAAATCTACACAACTTTCCTTTTGTTTGTAGCATAACGCTCGTTTTTAAACACACAGACACTTTACAGACCTTGCCAGCAGTCACAGTACGAAGTGTGTCGATGAGTCTCAGCTTGATGGTCAGATCAGTCACAGCATCCACATACTTGTAACATTCTTGCACCATCTTGGCAACAGCCTGGTAACACAGAGCGCAAAAACAAGTCTTAATAAGAGTGTGACAAAAAAAATGGCTGCAAGGTATTAAGTAAATCATGTTTGTTTAAGGCTGTGAATATTTTCGCTGCTTGTCTCATTTCAGCTCATAGGTAAAATGTTTATTTGTCATTCAGGGGAGTTTTCAATTTCAAAAGTGGAACCCAAGGATTGTCTGAATATTGTAGTGTATACAAAGTGCTCATTATATCTTTACTAAAAACAACAATGTTTATTATTGGGTAATTTGATTAGTCAGCAGTACAGCTTGCAAAATTACTTTTGGGGACAAGAAAATTAATTTTCAGACTGTTGGACGTATCAGAATATGTTTTGGACAAAACTGGTAAAAATGAGCCATGGGGTATAAAGAAGTATCTGACCTGTTTCAGTTGACTCCTCCTTTTGGTGAGCAACATGATGTTTTCATTCAGGGCATCCCAGTCCTTGGCTTCATAACACATCTGGACCACAGCCACGAGGATTCTGGAGGTGGACACCATGTCTGATGCCTGAGCAGGGGTTGAAGGCAGATAAGTAAAACATGGACTAAAATATATACAAACATACACATATCCTAATATAAACATCAAGTAGTTCATTAACACAATGCACAATATACAAGCAACACCTACTAGTATTGGTTAATACTCAAGGCCATGTTCAGGGTTTCTGGAAAACCTTTTTTCCAGGACATTTTGGTTAACTTGATCAATTTATCATGACAGGAAAACAGAATTTTCCAGGATGAGGTAGAACCGTTTCTCAACCGTTGTTGCTGGTCTGAGTGACTGTGTGCTTGTTATAACAAGAGTTATATAACAATGAGGTAGGATTTGCCATTTTACTGTGTTTTGGACTGGGCTTAGAAACAATGACAAATTATATCATGAATCGCCAGTGTATTTATGATATTCACATTTGGGGATCAATTTTCCAGAGGGGCCTTCCACAGCCAAAAGAAAGGAAAGTATACAAGTTGTACTAATACTGTACAGAGACACTTACCGTTCTGGTTTGCTTCTCCAATGACAACAAGCTCTCAATGGCCTCCTGCAACTTCCCCTCCTGCAACAGAACCACAAACTTAGCGTTAGTTACACTTATTACTTTGATAAACGACATATGTTTTTTGTCTTCTGTATTTAAACAAATTAAAAAGGCACTTCGCCTTGCTACCAAGTTTACGTTAGCTAAAATGTGTTACTGCTAATACTGCTACCATGTTAGCAAGCCTAAAAACAAACATGAAATTGTATGTCAGAATAAAATGGTAACAGAAATGTGTGAAAGTAAATAAAATAAAAACCCCATCAACCTTTACACGTTATTTACGCTAAGTATATTGGTTAAAGGAGGTTTCTGGGTGGAGCTAAAGCAATTCAATGTTAGCTTGAATGCTATCATACTGATCCAGATGCACCATGACTCAGCCGGCGATGGCCTCTTTCAAACTATCCTTACTTTAGCCATTTTTTCGCACTCTGGGAGACGCTGATCTACAGTGGAACTGTAGTCGACCTCCATCTTCACAATCTTCCCATCGGATCTTTCAGATCGGTCCTCAGACATCTTTGCGGTGTACAGGTTACGATAACGTACGGTGCTTTTCTTTTCTTGCGACCAGACACTAGCACTATTTTGCTGCTTGTCAAATTAACGAAACGGAGAGGTGGCCAATCAAAAGAGAAAGCCAAACAGCTGTCCGAGGCGCCTAAAGGACCCCGTGAGGACCCCTCCAGAATATTTCAGGCAGGCGTTAAAAAAGACTCTTTTTTTGTTGCGATGACTCTGTCTTTTTATATATTATAATTTTTTCATAATCAAATACCTCTCTATGTAGGCACATAAACAAAACGAATGCAAACCACAAAAATAATGGCCCTCCTTGAAAACTGTACTAGAAATAAAATACTTTATACTTTATTATAGTTTGAAGTAAATGGCAATATAAATACAATATATATTTTGGGTAGCTAAAATCACCTTATTTTCTATTACTTTAAGATGGAAACAAATTGTGACATTTTTGATTCCACCATAATTTTATAGGATGTGTTACATGTTTGTAATGAATGCCCTATAATGATAAAATGTAATGACTGGTTGACGACACTGTATAGTTTGAATTTGTTTGGATTTACATTTTTAGACATCTAGTTTCATGTCATCTCTTAAGTCTTAACTGGATTTAATTGACAAGAGGGAGACAATATTCTCTCTGACATAACTGTTGTTTTTGCAATGACAAAAAGGGCAAAAGGTTTGGATGAATGAACGAGAAAAACACAAATGAAGGCAAATAATTTAAATAACGCTGGCATAGAGGGTTGTGGTACCAGTTAAGGAACAAGAATTCACTGTACTGCCACTTTGAGAGACAATTTTACATTCCATTTTAATTTCATTCTGGGGATGATGTTCATATGTTATTTGGTGGGTCCTTTTTTGTCTAATGGAGTTGAGAGCTTTGAGTTCTAAACTCAATTTGACTCAAATGGAATCAAAACACAAATCAAATTGGCAATGATAGTGGTGATGATGATAAAATAATTACATAAGTTTGAAAGTGAAATACCTGTCCTGCACTCATCAATCAAATTGCCAGGGTGAATGAAGAACTTTGTGAATGGACATGATCATGTGAATGAACATGGGGTGCAATGACCACAGTCCACCAGTAGGTGTCCCCTCAATGTCTGCATTGTGCATTCCTGTCTTCACACAGTCCACTGCTCTGAAAGGCTCCAATGCCCCCATAAATAAAGCTAATGTGGGTCAGTGATTTTCCTGCTCGTGGCAGAGCAAGCCTCTAAGCCCTGAGCTAAAATCAGTTTGATCCCAGTGCAGGCTCAGCATAGACCTTGGAGGCCTGATAAACTGAACATGACTCAGCTCCACTATAGGGAAGATCCAATATGGAACAAGAACTCTGATTGGAGAGGCATACAAATATTCTCAGTGCTTTGAGCAACCTTTTCAGACTTAAAAAAAAACATCAGGAAGAGCTCAGTAGAAGAGAACCAACTGAAGCCTCAAAATGGCCATCATGATCATCAATAGACAATAACAGATGTGCAATGCCATGGCCAAGACCAAAAATGTATCTGAAATTCTGAAGCTTTAATTCAGAAGCTCAGATGATGCAGACAGACCATCAATCCCAGTGCAGCTCACACTGATGAAAAATAAAAACCCTGCTAATGTTTCACTTGTTTAAAAGCAGTCATTATCTGCTAAAAAGTGGGACAGCCTATTTAGCTATTTCAGAGCTTACAGATTTGTTTGGTATTATTAAAAGCAGTTCAGATGAAATCAGGATCTAATCTTCTTTCTAATAAACACAGATGTTATTGAAATGGTAAGGTCATCATTAGGTCACGGCTAGTTTGTTCTAAGATACCACTCACATGAATGCCTGTCACTGTCCCATCGCCCTTAAGCTTCATGGTTTAAGGTTAAGATAAACATGGACTGTCAGAAATGAAATAGAGGCCCGGTATTAAAAGAAAAAGCAAAAGCTGTTCCCTGTCATATGCGTCAGAGAAAAATTTATGAAAACTTTGTGTGATCGCACACCCAGCTATCATCGCCTCTTGGGAGATCGTAGGACGTTAAGACATTTCTCATCATTACGTTGTGAAGCATCTTGAGTAATAGGCCGCTGTAGGACATTATAATATGCCTTTGGAATTCTGACGATGTCTAATGATGTCACGGCTGTCACTTTTTGTCTTTTTATCCAAATTGTTCACTTGCTATTTTTTATTCTGCAGCGTACAGCCTGTTGTAATAAAAAAATGAAAGTCTTGAGTACTGATTTAATGATTCAATTTAAAAGGGAAATGAATACACATGCCCCCAAAAATGTCGCTGAAAAGTGTGTCATTTGATGTGGTCTAGTACAACATGTGTTAGCCTATCTATGTACATAGTACTGTATATGACAAGGGACCTCAGTAATACATTTATCTTGCACCTGTTAGTCCACATACTAACAAGCACTTGTGACTAGATGGCTCTCTGGGTCATCAGGTTTAATGTTACCATAAACCGTGCATTAATTGTTTTGAAGCCAAATGAGTGAGTACATTTAAATGTTGATGTGGTTATAATATTTCTTGTGTCTTCCTGAGGTCTACAATATGTGGCACTTGCTATATTACTGTGGAACTGGGGATAGTTTTCCGGAGTGCTATTATGTAAATTATTTCATTGTGAATATGACTCATTTAATTAATTTTGCTCACTTAATGGGCTGCTACACAGTGTTACACCATTTACAAGAACACAAATGGGAAAACTTTTATATAAGACTGATGTGCCGTTAATGGCACTAATCAATCAGTGCGGTAAAACAGTTTGCCTGAGGAAATGCATTAGGTAAACACTGAATCTTTGTTAAAGACACACCAAGAACAACTTCCTTTAATCTCAAATTTTACTGATTACTGTTTCCTTTATAAACATCATACACACATATTTTATTTTTGTCGCATATTCTATATATTTAATATATTTAATTTAACTCTGTAAATTATTTCTACATGCAGAGGCAGTAATATATCCCAGAGTTTCAGAAAATGATGTTGGTGACCCTGCTTTAAGGAGATGCTCACATGTTAGGTTGGGGATTAAGTTGAGAGTTTAACTTTAAATGCTGTATCAGAGGGTTTGCCACCTTGCATGAATATATTTCTGGAGGAAGCGCTGAATGCTTGCTGACAGCGCAAAATACTGTTTGTCAGCATCTTCAATACGGAGTTATGAGCGTGAATTTTGCTGAGTAGACCCAAATAAATCACAGGTGTCAATGAGGCCAGCAATACAACTCCTACCGTAATAAAAGTGACAGTTTATTAATGTGTTTACGTTGTTCTCTTTATTTTTGTCTAGACAAGCAGGACTCAAAAGAAGTAAGTGTGACTTGTTTTATTCACAGGAGTGCTCTCATTGCAGATACTGGATTATCTCACTTGTCACTCAGCTGTACTTTTAGGTACGTATTTGGCCTAATTATTTGCTAATGCTAACACTTGGACAGTAATATCAGTGTCACCCACTTAAATCCTTGTTTACCAACAGAAAACAGCTGAAAATCATATTACCCCAGACCAGGACCTGAGAGCAGCAGTTCTCTATTAATGACTAACAGTAGTAAATAATGTGCAGTAGAATGTATGTTTTTGTGCACTCCACATTGCATGGCTTATTGGATATAAAGTGAAACATATGACATTAAAGTGCACCTTAGGCCTAATTAGATGACTAATACATCCACATCAAATGAACCATGAACTTGTCTAGTCTGTCTCTGCCAATTTTAAAGGACCAATCAAAACCCAAAAGTCATTAATTTAATATTTTCTTGGAGGCCCATTGCATCTAGAGATGAGGTGAATGCAAACTATACATCAGCAGACACAATTACTGTCTTCCTTGGTGAGACACTACCAGGCCTGTACTAGATTGATCTTTACTTCCTGCTTGGTTCTGAGGCTTCGTGCCTTCTCTCTGATCTGCAGCATGTGAAATGCACACAGCTAAACGGAGGTCAGGTGACTTATTTGGCTAGTAAGAAATATGTCAGTGTGGACATAAAAGAAAACCTTTTTATATGCATGTCTGGGAACGCTGTATAGTCTTCAAACTGGGGGAGGACAACAGTACTGTAGACTTAAGTATAAAAAGGATATTGTTCATCGCCCAATACATAGCCTAGGTGAACGCCCTCAAACACAGTGAAAGCTGAAAGTCGGCACTTTAACCTCAGGGGTGTTTCATTTCAAATCCAGTGTGCTGGAGTGGAGCCAAACGAGCAAAAAACCGTGTCACTGTCCGAACGATCCTATAGACTGTCTGCACACATGCCGCTAATGTCACGCCAGCTGTCAGGAAAGCGTCGCTCTTTACTTTCACAGCGAGAGCACGGACGCGAACCGTGCACGTGCGTGGATGTGTGAGACCGAACACACAAAAAAAAAAAAAAGAAGAAGAAGAGGGGCGGGTGAGACAGATGCAGGGGGAGTGTTGCAGCAGTGAGCTGATGTTTCCTGAGCTGTGGTTGTGTCAGCCGATGTTTCCACCGAGCACCGCGTCGTATTTCAGCTGGCCTCGCGGAGGGAGGAAAGGGGGCGGCTGCTGTTAACCGCGTACATTTTCCGATGCCTCTTTGCAAGCTGCTTTCACAAGTCGAAGAATCGGAGAAAGCGCAGAGCTTTCCTTTTCCTCCGACTCGAGGACTTGTGTCGTCCTTCTGACTTTGAAGACGACAACCTTGACGTGTGAATTCATAAGAGAGGGCGGTTTCACGGAACACCGCATTGGAAAGCACATATTTTCATTAACAGTAATTTGTAAACTTCTAGCGGTCCAGAATAGACCCGTGTGTAGCCAGCCGGAATAAGGCAATGTCACATCCGGTCAAACATTTTCAAACGATTGGTCTTATTGAAGAATGAGTACTTAGCTGTAAAAGTGCAGTTGTTAACCTATAAATTATTTTAAATATTTCAAACTATAGACGGGCCACTCAGTAATAATATAATATAATATATTTTATTTATTATATTATTATTTATACTATTGTGGTCCAGTTGGCCCATATGTAGATGAGCATAACAAAAATAAGGTTTTTGATGTATCAATCCAATATGGACATCTAAACTATAAGATATGAAGAGTAATACGATATATAGAATAGTGTTTTGACTAATGTTTTCTGAGCCATATCATACTAAATTAAATTTATGTAAACCAGCTCTGATATAAATGCAATGTACTAAATGCTTGGTTTGTTTGTCACGCCTGAGAAGATGCTATTTAAACAATTATGTGAAATGCATTAAGTAATTCAGTTATGGCAAATGTACTAAATCTATCTCATCATAAAGTTATTTTGTCTGTTATTCAGTCCCAAAAACAATTTCAATAAGGGAGAAACTATTAAGAAAGATGACACTTGGTTAAAACAACTCCAGTCTTCAGCAGTGGCTGGAGTTTTGCTGTCGAGCCCCTACTGACAACATCACATGCTTGATACCTCCCCTGTTGTCTCCAAAATCCATGTATGTTCAATGCCAGCATTATTTCTGTGCTGGAATAATTCTTAATTTTCCAAATGAATTTGTTTGGTTTGTGTTAATGTGATTAAACATATAATTTAGGAACATACACCATGTGAGCAGAATAAATATACTCCTGAAATTGGATTTTGACGCAGAAATCCCCCCCCACCAAAAGCTAATAATGCAAGATCTGCTTACGTTTATATTGAATGTGAGTGGTGCAAAATTTGCTAATAATCAAAATACCAAAAACAACATATGTAGCTTTTGGGGCACCTCTTGATCTGATCTTGATCAGGCTGCCTTCTGATAAAAATGTTTTTTTTTTGAAAATAAACACATTTATAAGACTGTGACAGAAACAACAGACTGCAGTGTTTTCTTTTCAAACGTCACATATTCCAGGCTCTTATTCTGAAGCCCCAAATCCTACGAGTTCCGGTGTCTCTCGGCGCCGTTTCGCTTGTAGCTTGACTGATCGGTGTGATAGCAAGGGGACAACCCTCCACCGAGCTCATTTCTGCTCTCGCGTTCCCTCCCGGAGTAAGTGTCCCCTGGTTCCGATGAACTCAGCTGTAACTCGGGGTGTATTTCATAACCCGGGCTAACCACCCTTCCACATGCGCTGACACGTCTCCAGATATTACACACATCCCGTCGGGCGGCGGTGGGAACAGTTACTTGGCTGGTTTGACACATCGTGAGCACACACGAGAGACGCGCGAAGGGGGAAGATGTTGCTGAAGGAGTACAGGATATGCATGCCCCTCACAGTGGAGGAGGTGAGTTCTCTACTCATTTTGTTTTACTCTTGTTTGTGTCATCTTCCCCCACGCCTGAGGTCCAGCAGCCTGTTGTACAGACATCTCTGACAGCTCCGCCGTTTGGGTTTGCTGGTCCAGACAGTGTGGCAGGAGGTCACATGAAGTGTGAGAAACACGTTTAATACAATTCAGATTGATTTGAAGCGCTTCCCTGGAGGCTTTGGCCGTTCCCTCCTTTCTGTCTTTCTTTTCTTCTGTCACTACAAAGTATCTGTGGTGCCTTTAAACATTCTGCTAAGCCTGAATTGACATGTAATCTTTGCTTTTCCTTTGATCACACACAAAGCTCTGGGGGAAAAAGTACTTCAGTAATCCTAAATACATTTTTAGAAAGATTTTTAGAAAGATTGCAAACAACCAGTACACTTTACACTGTGCCGCCATGAAATTCCTCCACCAACTACAGGATCTATTATTGATGTTGAAATTGATATAAAACTAATATAAAATTGCATCAGCAGTTCAGCACCCTAAGTTAATAAGACCATAACAATGTTGTGGTTTCAGCACTTTTCCTCTTTCAGACACACATTCTCCTTTGCTCAGACACACACACACACACACACTCTCACAAGTAAATTGCATTGCATTAAATTCACGCTGCTCTATTGGTTGCAGACGATTGCACAACACAGAGCAGGGGTCTCAGCACTTAGTGGTGTTTTACACTATTAACAGTTGCACTGGACTGATTGATACAGAAAGAGAGGGCCATTGTCTGTATTCAACCTATTTGTCTATTTGGTCTCACGACTCTAGTCTAAAATTAGAAGGCCAAGATGATTGCTCTCATGTCCTGGCATGCATGCTGCAAGGCACGACAGCACCTTTTTCAATTATCGCCCACGTCATTGTTTTCGTACTCCTCTCCATCGCATGTGTCATTGTGCTGCAGCGACATTGTTGTTGATTTGCTTACGGCTGAGGACTGGTAATCAGGTGGAATAATGGTCCGGCTGCAGCGCAGTGTCTCCACTGACCCCTTGTCAACTCGGATGTTGAGATGAAAACGCAGACGAGATTTAATCTTCTCTAAAGAAACTTCGTAAAGCTTAAGCAAGCAGTGCCGTGGCCCAGTAATTAGGGCACTTTTCATTTAAACAAAGTTATTTTTAGAAAGGAAAGGGGAGAGGTCAAGGCAGATGAAAGGCTGTTTGCTTTCAAATCTTTGACACATCTTTTCGCATTTCCTTCCCTTCAATATTTTGCTCTTATGATGCTCTTCAAGGACTGTTAAAAGGTATTCTAGGAATTGAGAAACTCACTATGCAATGTTGTGGAATGAAATGCATCCCTGCAAACTCTTGCCAAAAAAGTACAATATGTTTTTTTTTCTTTTTTCTTCTCCACCGCAAGGCTGCCAGTGCTATATTTTCTCATCACAAGCAGTGAAAAAGGCGTTACATCACAGATTTCTGCAGAAACCGCTGGTCAAAACAAGGGAAACATTGTCTTCAAATACAAGGGTGTTATGAGAAGAGTGTATACCCTTTGCAGTGTGTGTCCATGACAGTGCACGCGTGTGTTATGTGGGGGTTTACATTCATACGTGCATTTTTCCGTTCAGTAAATCAACCTCGGAGCCTTTTCCATGCGTGTATTTCAAGGAGTAGTGAGAGGTTTCTTGTCACGTCCGTTGAACTTGCGAACAGATGGTGGTTATGAGAAGCAAGAGCAATGTAATTAAAGGCTCAATCTGGGATCAAATCTGAACAAAAGGGGTTATCCCACCACCAAAATTTAAAACACCGGACCGAATTCCACTATGACTGCAGAAGTGATAGGTATGTTAATACACAGATAATTAAATCTTAGTGTTTATATTTTCTGATGATGGTAAAGGTTTGTTTACATTAGTAAAGTTTGGAAGATCTGGCATGAATAACACGGGGGGGAAAAAAAGTCTCTTCAGTTATACTTGTAAATACACTTCACAGTCATGTGGCTAAAACATAATGCGTAACTCCCTGTCAGTGTAAATTGCAACAGAGAAAAACACTTCCTGCTCAATGCAGGCCGAACCTGGACAGTCATTATTTTCATTTAAGCTGAACAACCAATTCAAGCTGCTAATAATTCTCTGTTTATCAACTGGTGTAGATTTCTTACTGGTTATTGTCATGCTGTAACGCCGCGGTAAAGGTATATGAGGATACGTATAATGAGGCAATACAGGACACTCCTTTGAACCCCATTTTGAAATACAGTATAATTTGAAGTGAGGTGCATACTGTATTTCTGTGGTATTAGAAAAAACATTGGGTGCAGCATACTATTTGAAAAACAGCCACAAGCTTTTACACTGTACTCAGATAGTAACATTTAAATAAAGGGGACGGATGCATTAGTCTTACACAATTTTAGCAAAGAAGAAAGAGAGTAGCATCCATTACTGCCCAGATAGGCACTGCACACTTTTGCTTCCATCTGTATTTTTGCAAAGAGTGGTTTGTTCTGTTTGTTCTTATCATGGCTGCACACATTGAGCTGAGTGTTATCCCTTTGTCTCCTGAAAGTTTCCTGTCTGTCCAAAGGGAGAGGAAGGATGGAATGAAAGTAGGAAGGGTGTAACGGAGGGACGGTGAGTTAGGATACACTACTTCGTGCCAACTTCTGAGGTTTTAGTTGAAGGCACAGAAGGATGACAAAGAGCACGGAAAGAGAGGAGGGGAGGAGTGGGGGTAATGCGGGAAGTTCTGGGAGATTTTTTTTCTTTGAAATACCCCAGGGTCATGTACTATTACACTGTGTGTGTGTGTGTGTGTGTGTGTGTGTTGAGATTTGGAGTCATGGGGACATGCAAGGTCACGTCTCTCTGTGTATTGTCTCTGGGAAGAGATTACTGTCTGCTGCTTGGCTGTGTTGCGTCATCACAGACTTACTACTGCTGGATATGGGACCAGCTTTCCGTAGAGTGTTTATACAAGTTGAACAAACACCATACATACTGAAGAAATCATTAAGCAATACCAGCGCATATGATTTGTTCTGTGAGCCTTTATTCTCTGTCCTCTTTATCATTTCCCGCCGGTATGGGTGTGTGCCTGGCACGTTACTCCTGTCTTTTCCTCTCCATTTTCCTTTTTCTTCATTTTTCATGTACTAACATGTACATTTCATGTATGTAACAAAGAATTAGAATGAACACCTTTACTTTTCTTTGTCTAGCCTTTAAGTGAAACCATAGAAATAATCGCCAACAGCCAACTTTATTTTAAAGCGATAGTTTGAGCATAAAGACTGGAAACAGGAGGAAACTGGGTAAAAAAATCCACCTAAGTTTAGAGCTCAGTTATTAACTTGAATTTTATTGTGAAAACAACAAGTTGTGGTTTGATGGGGAGCTACTGTCATCTGGAGTCTTGTTGTTAATGTGAGGTTGCCAGGCAAGCTATCCAGGAAGTCACTACTCCTGACCAGGAAATGGTCATGGATATTACCAGATTAGCTGTTTACCCCAGTTTTCAGTCTTTAAGGTAAAATAAACTTACCGGCCACCAGCTGCATATTAAATGGACACGTATGAGAGTGGAATCGAGCTCGTCATTTAACTCTTGGCAACAAAGTGAATAAGCCTATTCAACTATTCCTTTAAAGAAAATTGTAGACTCGTTGACTGTATATAAAGTATATAAAGATGGAGAACGTGACCACTCCTTAAAAGTGAAGCCAAAACATCTCGATCGCCCCCTGGTGGCTGCCTGCAGGATATGTCATAAGCCCCGCCTCCTCCATGTTAGCAGGTGGGAGGTGGGCCAAACTGAAAAGTCAAAGTACACATCAAATACTTTTTCCCCCAAAGATGGTTTCAGTGATTTTTAGGTAGTTCTTATCACGTTGATGTTTGTCTGTAATTAGTTATTTGATGCTATAAAAACGGGGTGTCACATCATGATTGACAACTATGAGTGTCAATCTCATAGATTGGCTTAGTGTGTAGGCGGAAACGCAAATGACATCACCAGCGCAAGATGGCAGCTCCCGCATCCGGGGTATTTTGGCTTCATTTTTTACAATGGGAGGAAGTGGAGACGACACGTCTTTTTATACAGTCTATGTTCTTGGATAGAAAAGGAGGGATGTGACGGCTGACCAGTGGTTGGAATTTTAAAGGTCAGTTCACCATTTTCCACTTATTACTACTGCTATGAGGGGAATGGAATAGGGCTACAACTAGCAATTATTTTCTTTATTGATTTGCCTGCTGATTCTTTTTTTTCTTCTTTTCATCTCCAGGAAAACCAGCAAATATTCACATTTGCTGGAACCACCAAATGTTTGGCATGTTTGGTTTAAAAAAGATTTATCAATAATCAAAACAGTTTCAGATAAATTGTCTCAGATAAAGTCTTTCTTACCATACGATCAATTAATCGTTTTAGCTCTTGCTTTTCATAAGGACTTTCTATCAAAGAAATGTCCCCAATGAAAACTGCTCAAAGTGAGGTGTTTGAACAGCATGGACAGACATCAGTATAATGGTAAATGGAACAATAGCCGTTTTGTGATTAGGGTGAACTGACCCTTTTATCCAGGGTTCTCAAACTTTTTCAGCTCGAGACCCAAAAGAGAAATTTGGTTTCTCCCCAGGACCCAAACTTACAAAAATACATCATGAATTGCCAAAACATCTGCATATATAATCTGCTGATGAAGAACATAACAAACCACGCATTGTATTATCATAAAAAATCACCACTTTCACTTGTCACCACCACATTGGTCTCTCACACACACACACACACAAACACACACACACACACACACACACACACACACACACACACACACAGAATTGCTTATGAAAACTATGAAAACTGACACACATACACACTAATACAAACGTAAAACACACATTCCTGATTTGTCCACAGTCAAAACAATGTTGAATGAATGCACTTTGCTACCTAATCCACATTAGGGACAAGCCTGCAAGTCAGAGACAGGGGGACGCAACTACGGCGAGGGAGATAACGTCAGCAATTGCAGCTAACGCTCAACGTTACCTGAGTCAAAAAGAGCTAACTCGGTTTAAGGTGCAGGTTCGCGAGGAGATAGAAAGAAGGGGACTAAACAGCTCCAGGCACAGCATCTCAGATGAACAAAGTAGTTTACTGGCTGTAACGTCAGTTCAATGAGTACGTGCATAGCACACAGCATTTGAGCTGAACAGAACAGCATATGAATTAGCATATAGCATTGTTATGCATTTTATGCTACTAATTGATGACCCAATAAAAACAGATAAAAGACACATTTTGGGGCGCAACCCTAAGTTCGGGAAAGATTGCTGTAAACCATCACAGGAAGGTTGGAAAATGATCCACGACTTTCAAGCCACAGTCTACATTGCTAATTGTTTCCGACGAGGGAACTGACTTGATCATTCTTTTTATGGGACTTACAAATGTTCCAAAAGAACACCCTTTGTGGAACATCTGCAATATAGGAAAAATAGGCGTTGTCTTGCTTAGATTTCTAAATAATTGAATGCATCAAACATGAAAATACTTGCTGCTATTGAGTTCAATATACATTGTGTAATAATAATGGCCAGGATGACTCATTATAACCAAATCAAAAGAATTCAGGTCTGGATAAAGTCTGTAACCCTGAAGGAGTTACAGGGTAGCTTCTGTGTTTGAATGTTGGTTTAAAGTTCCATCTCAGACAAGATTTAGATGTAACTCTAACCAGAACCACTTAGCCAAGAAATAATCATTTTCCCTTTTCAGTCCCTCAGGGATAACTCTGCTCTGTTCTTCCCCTGTGAGCGCGGCCATTCGTCAGCAACTGCACCCACTTTCTCTGGAAAGGATAGTGAGGTGATGCATCACAGGAGACGTCCATAATGTCTTACTCTGCTTCTGGCTGTCAGGCCCTTTTTCAAGCTCACAGGAACAATTCTGACATCTCTCCAACCTCTGGCCGACCTGAGTCACTGTGTGTCTCAGCACGCCTGCATTCAGAACCTGTATTAACCATTAACGTGGCTTTGGTTTATGAATCTAAAGTTTTCATCCCAACTTCGGCATCGCACTCTAATAGCTTCATCTGTGCGGGGAAAAGAGCACCGGAGGTGACTTAGAATTGCGCTCAGGCCTGCAAAGACCCAGAATGTATCAGGTGAAAAAGGTTTTTACAGGAGCATGGATACTATTAACGAAAAACAGAACTAAAGAAGAAGAAGGCCAGCCTCTTTTCTTTTATTTCTTCTTTTAACTGTAGTGACTCGGAGCATAATGACATTCAGCGAAGGCCAGTGAAACATCCATTCAAAGCTCATCATATGTACATGTACATGTAGTCTGTATATGACTTGTATCCGTTGGCTGAATGGCTGTTTGATGGGGTGTTAGCGCTGGCAATAACTGAAGGATTATGGCACCATCTGATTGTATAAGACTGTAATCTGCTCTGAGTCCCGCGTTGGCGGAATGTCTTTTCTGGGCATTGTCAGTCGTATGCACGGTAAACCTAAACGTGTGACCAAACCATTTCTGACCACCATGCTTACTATACTAAATAGTGCAGTATTTAAACACAACCTGGCCTTTTTTTTTTTTTTTGCAGACATGAGAACAGTTGTTTCCAGAATTAAACTAAGCTCCTCTATTTCCATTTTGCATATTTATGAGCGTGTGTGTAGTTTTTGAATGAATGCCAAAATAGGTAACGTGGGCGTGTTAAATCGCCTTTGAGATCTAATAATGACTTTTGCAAAGGGACGTTGCTTGCTTTGGTGCTGTTGGCAGGCTGAGAGATCTGATCGACTCGGGGATGGATGACCGTATAAATGGGAGGATGAGGGGCTGGCGGCTTGAATGAATAAACGGCTGGATGGATGGCTGGAACGACACCTGGGTTGCTGGCTCACTGCGGCATTTTTCAAGCCATAAGCATCTCAAGGAACAATCTTACCAGAATGAATTAAAGTGAATGAATTATCTTACAATGTAGTGCACCCCACATTTGCCAAAAACCCCACACAGTTTATTCACCTTACTAGAACCTCATTTGGGCCACAATGCGTGGTGCAAGTTGCACACCTGCATCCGCACAGCTGGCGGTGTTGAGATATGAAAACACACACAAACACACACACACACACACACACCATTTATCTAAAAGCAGCTGGCACTTAGAAGTGCAGTCAACACCTGATGTAGTGGTATTGTGTTGTACTGGACCCATGAAGTACTGTAATAGGATTAGTACTGCTGTGTCATATTGTGCTTTCGCCCACAAGGGATTATCTGTCATAGCTGCACATAGAAGCGTTCATGGTGTACAGACATTGGATCGGCCATCAAGCATGACATTGACAATTTGAACCATTTCACGCAACACTACCTTCCATGTCTTGGGGCATCATTAAGTGGTTTATATTTGTGTCAAATATTCACAAAAGGCACCAGAAGGTAGTGGCCTTTTCCACTGGTTATTTCATTTATCTTGGAGGAAAAAAAAAACTTCCCAGCGATTGCTGGTTTGTTAAACCCCCCTTTTAATAAGGGCTCTTTAACAAGATTGGTTGCCATTGTTCAATCCCAGAGCATGTTTCCATGACGCCAGCAGTTAATTTCATGTATCCGCGGGCTGGGAGAGCTGAAAAGCAGTGAGAACAAACGTGCTGTAGCTCGGCGAGGGCAGCGAGGCTTCTTTCTAGACAACTCAAACAGTTTTCTTTTGTAGGCAAGGTAATTAAAGAAGACAGTGTCCTTGGAGGGCTGGATGTACTGGGATTTAGAATGGGTGAGGCAATAAAATGTGATCTAAAGTTGTGTAAAGTGAGATGTAGGGAAACTCTCCTCTCTCGTTGCTGTTTACAGAGGAAGGTCAGGGGTTATGGTCAATTAGGTGGATGTTTGCCAAACCAGGGGCTTCACCCTTGGATTTGGGGTTGAACTTCTAGCTCTCCCTAATTATTACACCATATTGCAGCCCTAATAGTACATCAGCCAAACCTAAATATGGCATAAAAGCTCCAAGGCACACAATGTCTATATTATATTTCACAAGCAATGCAACCCATTCATTCAGAATATTGTTTTCTCTCTTCAGGTTAGACCCCCCCCCCCTTTTTTAGCGTTTTTATTTAGAAAATGGGGCTTGTTAGACTCTGTTTGTTTCTTTGGTGTCATGGTAAAGTGCAGGGCCTTTTTGCCATCTGGTATACATGACAATGCTGTGATTCGATCAACATCCCATTTACTGCCATTTACTCTGGAGGAAAGCATCATGGGTTGTGATGGACCATTATCCACGGATGAGGCCCTTTCTCATTTCCTAAATGGCTGTGTGTGTGTGTGTGTGTGCGTCAGTGTGCTTGTGTATGTGTCTTGTATCACCAGAAAGTCTGTTTCATAACACGAGAGCTACATGAGATTGTCGCGCCTTTCTGACAGTCACACTCTGGAGAGTGGCTGTCTCACTTATCTGTAGAACAAATTCAGTTTGTCTCTCTCTTATGCACACCCACACTTTGAGTAGAAGTGGGTTTGTTTCTATTATTTAACAGTACCACTATGCACAGGGCCACATCGTCATTGTCAACTCTTCAGCTACCTGCACTCGAAAGCGGCATCCACCACTTCAGTCCTGAGATGCTCAGATGAGGCCATTGATGAGCTCAGTGTGCTGCTGAAGTGTAACACTGTGTTCTAACATACTGAAAGTGAGTAAAAGCCTGATGATGGCTTTTTGGAAAATAACTTGGCATGAAATTGAAACCAGCCAGCTTTCATTGGGATGATTCAATGTTGTTTGATTGTTGTGCTCTGTCCTGTGTGTTTTCTCCTGAATAAAACATTGATATGCTGTAACAGTTTGCCGCATGCGACTCTTTCATCCTTATACTGTGGCTCTGTGTGGCTTGGGAAAATAAATTATAATAATTAAAGTATTTAATTGAAGTGTATTTTATTTGTGTTATTTTTTTTAATTGTAGTTCTAAATTGGAAGATTATTGTGATCTTGAAATATTAAAATAAAATAATATTTTATTTTTTTCCGTCGCTCAAAATAAGCGTCACACTCGCGGAAGCCGGTATACCCGCAAAAACGCTGTGCATTTATCGAGACTTTCATCCTGTCGATCTTCGGATCCACATACGTATGTGAGCAGCTATTCTCCACCATGAACTATGTTAAAAACAAACAGCGCTCACGCCTCACAGACGACAGCTTCCAGTCCTGCGTAAAGATGAAAGTGACTTCGTA
>JAVQJD010082260.1:0-28157 GCA_036023655.1 Nannoperca australis | reverse complement strand
ACCCGTTGATGTGCACTCAAGGGGTGTCACAGTCAAGAAGGGTCTTTACTGGAAGCAATAGCAAAACCCAAACAAGTCAGTTGTCAGATAAGGAATCCCATAACAGAATGGATTCTCACAGTTTCATAGCAAGAATGATCAAGAGACAGAAATCAAATTAACATGCTACAGATTAATATGGATATAGAGTAAATTTCCATCACGGGGGCTATACAAATAAACGAGCCTATGTATATACCTAACTTTATATTTTTCTTTTTAAATACAGTATATCTTTTTTCAGTTTTACGTTTACTTATTTGTCTTTTTCTTTTTCTACCTTTTGTATTTCTGTTTCACTTTTTTTAAAATTCAATTCTAGTTTCATTTCTGTGTCTTATTTAAAATATGTGTGTGTGGCATAGCATATTCATTGAATAATCCTGTATTGTATAATGGCAATACGTTCTCTACTGGTACAGGTAAAATGTTAAATAAAATAAAATGTAGTTTCACTCAATGATGTGCAAGCTGCACAATGACGAAATTGGTGTCATTTTCAAGGTTTACGATGAATGTTAAAAGGCTAAAAATGGGCATAAAAGAGGTGAAACATTATTACTTTCATTAATAAATGTCCTGGCTTAAACTTAAATCTTTGAAATATACTTTGAAATTGAGTAACACACCTGCTGATTATCTAGTGTGGCAAACTTTAATGTCTGTGAGTTAAAATGTCCCACAGTGTAACAATATCATACTTCAGAGACTGAAAATTGACTGAGGTGACAGAAGTTTAATGTGGGAACAGATGGGGCAAAGAAATGAAAAATATGGAGAGAAGTTTCCATCGGGTCCAGCCAGCCAGTCTGTCTGCAGTGCTCACACATTCTGAATATAAAAACTCTAGTTTTGGGTTTGTTTTGCCCCTAAAAAAATTGCATTTTTTAGTTTTTTAGTCGATTACTGCACATGTTCCACGATATATTGTATAATTTACCTTCACCAATCTAATGTCTGTGCATTTAATTTCAGAGCTGTGGACTTCCAGGATTTAAATTCTAATCTTCTCAGTGTAACATCACTGCAGCGATAAGATCAGGCTTCCATCTCAGCTCTTCCACTGTCTGTCCAGTTCCTATCTGATCTGTCTTTCTCTGTATCTCGCCGTCTTTCTCTTCTTTCTCAAAGACACAAAGCCAGATACACACATTTTCCCTATATTACACAATATGTATGTTTAAGATATGACTGCAAAGAGCATCCATTAATAATTTCAAGTCAGATGTAAAAGGAATAATATATTAACAGTTGGTGGCGATGTAGAAATCAGGCTACACCCGCAGACATCTGCATCCTCAGCTAACTAAATAATTAACTGTAAATGTTACAGAGTTTGGTGTGGATTTGTTATGTTACCATGCGGCACCTCCCTCCACAGCCCCCACTTATTATCAAAAACAGCTACAGACAACCAGTAGTTCTAGCCCATTGTGAGCCCTTAAAATTAGGCCAATAGTTCAACCAAAGGACAGTTTCCCTCTGCCAAGTTAACTGGATTAGTCAACTATGAGACAAGGCTTTGAGACTAAACAATTATTCACTATTTCACAAGAGCATGAAAATGGGTTTCTGGTAAGAGTCTACAGCAGTCTAAAGTAAGTAGGTATCATCCTCTGGGCACCAAGAATGTTGGTACAAAATGTTATGCCATATTTAGAGCCATGGAAGAATTCTTTTCTAACCCCTTCAATCAACCTGATCATCCAAAATGATACCCAACACCTCCAGGTTTAAAACCACTTACCTATACTCAACATCTACTCCTACTGGTCTAAAAGATCCTGTCAGGCTGAATCAATTCAGGCTGAAAAAGGCTTTAAGAAACCCTGCACCGCCTAAAGTTTAACTCTGTCAACTTCGTGTCACCCACCTACTGTTTTTTTTTCAGCTGTAACGTAGCAACAACTGCTCAGTAGCATACTTACTAGTGTGTGCCCTGGAGCGGTGTGACTGGCATTTTTAAACCGTGCTCTCTGACTGTCACCTTAATCACATAAACACAAGAGGAAGGTAGGAACAGAGTCGGGCAGAGCAGACTCACACACAAACCCCACAAGCAGCAAGTGTAGTTATATACAGTATCATACAGCCTCAACCAGCCAAAGCATATTATAAAGGACATGGTACATGGTACATCTATTGTACTAGTTGCCTTCTTACATTGATTTGAAGAATGCAAAGCTTAATTAATGTCAAACAGAACAAGTAAGGAAGGTGGTGTGAAGGATTTTAGGATCTTCACAGAGATGGAAACAGACATACATGCATACAGTAGAGCCTGAACGATTCTGTATGCATTCTATATGTGTTTGACACTGATACCGATATCGATATATGAGTTTTAAAAAATCTGTCAAGAATATACTGTATCTGACAATAGTTCTTTTTAGTGATACCACTTTCTAATAAGGCACTCTTAAAAGGGGTTTAAGTCATAACGTATTGGCTACTTCGTGACTAATAAATCATTTACAAATGTTTTATAGGTTTAGCCATTGATAAACAACCTTTGGGCAGCTAGGTTGTAAAAATATATATTTTGCTGGTGAGTCAGTAAAAGTCAAGTCATGTATGCTGTCATTAATAAAGAGTCACAAGTTTCTCAATGTCTAATAACCCAGCAACAGTCATTAAAAAAGGGTTCTTACAACAATGTATCAAGTCAGCTTTTGTAAATTGTAATATGTTGCTAATAAATAGATTTTGGTCAAAATATTATGCAGCACTTTCCTGGCTGATGAAAGTGCTACCTAAAAGGCAAACAAGTATGATGGAGGAGGATAAATATCCATATAGCATTAATTAATTAAGTAATAACTATTAATAAAGCCATTAGCTACAACTTATTAACCCTTTGTACATTTTGACTTATCAGAATGTGGTACCTTTAAACAAATCTTTATAAGGAAACATTCAATTTGATTATGTAAAAAATGATTAGTAATACATTTTTCCAGTGCTCTGTGGAGGACAAACTTTGTAACAGCAACACTGTTTCTAAATTATTATTCAAATATTCCTATGAAGGAATAGATGAGGATTTGTCCTATTTTGAAAAGAGCAGAAAAGATTTCAAGACCTTATCAAACCTTTTGGTTGAGCCACTGCTACAAGATTTATGTCAGACATATTTTAGCAGTTTCTCTGCTGCAGTTCCTTGTTACTGCTGCAATTCCTTGTAACTTATATGTTACCAACACGTATGCTGATATTAATATATATTGTATTTACTACAATCAGCCAATAATATAGACCTCGACACGAAGATAGACATTAATGTTTTATCAGCCATGTGCATCAGCTTAATGAGAATGAGCTGGCACATGTAGACATGCAACAGACATTAAGCCTTATCAGCACCGTCCTAAAGTAATCAGGAGCTTTTGTTTCTGGCGGTGTCATCACTTTAGGGACCCTGTTTGGAGTGTTTTATGACTTTGTTACTGGTACTTAGACCTGAGAACAATGTCAACCCTGCTCCACACCACTATGATGGACTGCCCAGCTGAGTGACTTTGACAGGGAAGTCCATATGGACACACCTGCAATAGCCCCTCTGTCTCTCTGGGGTGGGGGGCTGACTGGGTGTCTCTGTCACTGCTCTTCTTATCTCCACCTGTGTGACTTTCAGTCTACGGTTCGATCTACTTTGGGGCATATAGAAACATCTTCAAAGTCACTTATGCATGAAGACAGACAGATGCAATACAAAGACAGACACGCACACCTGGTTTGTGATATACGACAACCAGTTGAGCTGACGATGTGAGGAAGACAGAGTGATTAGGAGCACTGTGTGTGTGTGTGTGTGTGTGTGTGTGTGTGTGTGTTTGTGGATGTACTGGTGAGTGGGTTGGACTCACAACAGCCTTAGGACCAGTCATATCAGTCAGACCATGTCCCATCTATTTGACATGAGAAAGTCGTGCTCATGGACGAGCTGTACTGTCATCCTACGCTCTAGATTGCACCCATTAACAAGCGCCCAGGACACCCTCATCACCCATCACATCAAGAGTACTTTTAAAGATGCCAATGATTGGAGATGGCACAGCCTCAAGGTCAGAATCAGAGACAAGAACTGGACTACACCATTGTTTTCTGCTGAGCCTGTGTTATTATTGTTGTGTTGGATATGCTTATTTGACAACATCATCATACCCCCACATCGTTCAAACTCCATGCACGTAGATTGTCATGCAGGCTTTTGTTAAACATTTTAAAGTTGAAGTGGGGTTATTTTCTTAGACTTGACAAAGCTCCTGCAGAGCCACAGAAGACATCATATAGCTGTTGTCACAGGCTGAGTAACTACTCCCTATGATAAGAAATGACAAGTGATCTTTATGTGCAGATTCAGTGGAGTGCTTCTTTACGACTCAAGAGTTGTTTCATTCAAGCATTTCATACTAATTGTTGTTGAAGTGAAAGTAGTTCATTATGTTTCTATTAGTGGATAAATGCAGGTGAAAGCGTGATTTATAATCAATGTAATGATTTAGTGAATGAGCTCTTATGCCAGCTTATAGATATTGTGGGGTTTGGGTGCATATTTTCAATGACAAATCAATAAAGTTTGTGTTAATTAGTGTTTTGTCCAATAATGGAGCTAATAACAACAGCTCATTTATTTTTTCCTGTCAAGAACCGAATGCGGATCCGCACGTCTGAACCACAACATTTTGGGGTAAAAAATGGATTTGATTTTACATTCAACTACAAGGTGAATTTCCATTTAAGACTAATAAAACACGGCTCAGTGCTTGGATCGCACACAAATCAACAGACTTTCTGTATTTAATCTCCAAAGTAGAACATATTATTTCTGTTGCAAAGGTCAATGACTTATCTTTTAATAGACATCAGAGACAGACAACCTTTTTTTGTGGTTGACTCACCTATTGGCATTTCATATTGGCTTTGCATTTATATTGCATTCCCCTGCATGGAGATTTTCCCTGGTTAAAAGCCACTTGGAGACATGCTAGCGGGCATTTAAGAGATGTTGTTGCTTGAGATAGATGAACCCATATAAAGACAAAAACATACATGAGTCTCATGTGTTAACTTTTTTATAATTTCATCGTAACTGTGAAACTTTAATGCAATCTAAACCTAATTTAAGAAACAAAAATGTAGGAATATGAAAAGGTAGCCATTTAATCCACATTGAAAACAAGCACAATTAGACACTATGCAATTCAAATTACTACACTAGAACAATATTTCTAATTTCTTCCACGACAATGTGGCATACCCTTATTAATCTGAGCATTAAAATATTGGTTATATTATACTCCATGGCGATTAAGGAGGATATTGTGCTCTTCTATATATTCACTTGGATTAAAAGCTTTAACCCACAGTTATACTTTGGTAGGAATGGCTTGATCATTGTTTCAGTAGTAAATGTCTCTACAAAGCAAAGACCATGTGTCATGTAGGACAGACAGGTGTTCAAAGGCAGTTCATCAAGCAGGGAGATAGATGGAAAAGGATGAAACTGTGGACAGATGGCAGGAAAAACGAATGGTTGTAAGGTTTAACAACGTGATCCAAGAGACTAAACAGGCCTCACTAACCTTAAATGACTGAGTAATGTCACAACACATTTAGGTGGCTGTTTACTCTGCAGACCTCACATTGCATTGAAGATGTGCATTCAGTGACACTATTAATAAAGGAAACCCTAAATTATTTGAAAGAGGAGCAGAAAAACCCAACCAGGTATTTTAGGAAGTCAAGGCCAATCAACCAAGGCTTACGGCAATTGAATGTTAACTGTTTATGCCTCAAAAGGCATTACAATCTGTACAGCATAAATCTTCAAATAAGAAAAACATAAAGGGCATCAGAAAAGCTATAATAATGATATACATTTTTTAATTTTTCAGCAAAAAGAAAAGTGGTTAAGACCTAAAATTAAACAAAACTGTAATGTCTAAATCCCTCTGAACATCCCGTAGATCTGATAATATTGTGTTGAACATATGGGCACCATTGTGTCCATTATGGAGTTTTACGACTATTGGAGCTAACCATGCAAAGTTTGTCCTGAAAGTGACACTGGTGGAAGATGCCAGAATGGTGCCACTGAAATGAAAAGGATTTGTCCGATCAGGTGTGCAAATATGTTCAGTGAGTTTAATGACAATTTGCCCTTGAGATTTTGACATTTGTCAAAAAGTGGAAGCGGTTTTGTTGTGATGATAGCGCTACAGGTCACCTGAAACATTAGGATTACCCGTCTGTGGATGATGACTATCCACAGGAGCTATAATAGAATTTATATTCACCTGAAGCTGGTCGACGGGGAAGATTTGACCTGATGGTTTCACTAAAAAGTTTAGGGAATCATTAAAATAACTGGTAATGACAAAATTTCACACCAAGCAGACAGCCATCCCAACTAACTTAATCCAACTTTATTCAGTTTTATTTATATAGTGTCATATCGTAACAAGGTTATCTCAGGGCGCTTTTTCACATAGAGCAGGTCTAGACCAAGTCTTTATATTTACAGAGATCCAGCAATGATAACAACAAATAGTTACCCTTCAGCTCTACAACATCTACACGATTAGGAAAAGTTTCTTGGTTTATATTTGATTGGAGGCACATGTCATATCCAAATTATTTCTTTTAATTAATTCTATATTTTGCAGACAACCTGCAGCCAAAAAAAATGTGTGTTTCTTTGTGTGTTGTGATTGTTAGATGGGATGTTTTAACTCTCTGGCCTGTTCAGCCAGACAATTTCCCTGTTGTCGTTGCAAGAGCAATATTATTGACTTGGAAATGGTTGATTTTGGTGTGAAGCGACAAAATTACATGTGTATAGGTGCAGTCTAGTGAAAGCAATTTCACCTTATCAGTGCCCAGGAAAGGTTTAAGGTTTTTTGTTGGAAGGCATTAATGATGGAAGGTGCTCACAACTACAATATATAACCTAAGATATATCAACACTCACCTTCGGCCCATTTCTTTTCTGAAGGTCTCTATGTAGGCACTCAGCCTTTACGTAAAGAGTTTCATTACATCCACTAAAACTTATGAATGCTGTGCCATGTTTTGAAAAGCAACCCTTTCAAGATCTGAAAGGGTCCAGGGTGAGATATGCCTTAGTGTTCAGTTAGTGTTCTGCCAACCTAATGTATTTTTAGAAATCAGTAGGTGTTTACCAGTCCAGGATGGTGTACTGTAACTGTTAACAGTCTTGGAAACTTCACAGACTACACAAGACATCAGATGGAGTGCACCGGCTTCATGTTTGCAAATCTAATATCTGTGAAGATGTCTTATTCATGCCCTCAGTCCACCCATGTTGCCTTTTCTTGCCCACTTTCCTTCTTTCCTCCCAGCCAGCTGGCTTTCTTCACTCCTCTTAGTCGTATGTTGGATTCTTGTTGCCTGAGACGTGCCCTCTGAATGTCTGAGCCTTATTGAGTTATTTAATCTTGTCTAATCCCTAAAGAGGCTTGAACAGTTTAAGCAATATGACTGTGACTTAATGCTGTTTTCTTTTTTTGCTCTAAATAACGATGACATTTCACACATCATGTTTACTTGATCCTGAGTTGTGAGTTGGAGGGTGCTCCTAAATACTGGAGGTGACACTGTATTATGTTTAATCCATCACTGCTATATTATGTCAGATGGTCCAGAATCTTAAGTAGTTTTGGTCAAAGGTATTTGTATTGGGTGCATTGTTTTATTATACACCCAAACTATCATATTGTATCTACAACAGACTTGTTTAGGATCTTAAACTATACCCATTTTTACCATTAACTGTTTCTGCAAGACCCTGAAGACATCTTTCAACAGAACTAATTCTTATAATTGATCGTTCAATAAGCACAGCCCCGTTGTTGATAAGCTTCCGTTTTTGCACGGCACATATGCAGTTTACACTGATAATGGTGAGAACTTATAATAAGCTAGTTAGACAAAAAAGCTAAAGATTACAGCTTACGTTAGAGCATAAACACACTGGTTATTCCATTACACATTTGCCCTTCTAAAAATTGTCTTAAAATTATTCTATTAATATATGTTAAATAATGATTTCATTGAGTACTAATACTATTTGTTTTCATGGAAAACTTTGTAAATTCCAGTAGTACCCTAGAAATAAACAGTATATTTAAAACTTAGATTAATATCAACAGAGTGCGAGAACTGCATTATGCATTCACTATATTTTCAGACCTGCAATTTTATTTTTAACCTTGTGCACTGAAGCTCATATTTCATTTAATCTCTTTACAGGGACCCAATTAACTGAATACTATGCTGAAATCGGTCACCAGGGTGGTTACCTCGAATTAATCAGGTCGACAGCATGTCATTTGTCCAACCAACCAATCAGTAATATGTCTGCTCCTAGTTTTCCTGTGGAATTAACACATATCTTTCCAGCATGCAACTACATTTTGATAATGAAGTTCCTGTCCTGTTGATAAATACCATTATCTGTGATGAATACACTGCACACACAGACCTCATTCACCCTAGCCTTTGCAGTGATGAAGCTCAATGAGCTGCCCACTAAGACCGTGTACGCTTTTTACAGCCGCTCAGATATTCTTATTCAAACAATACCGTATGAGCACCATTCATTTCTGTGATTAGTCAGTATTATGAGCTCAACAGTGGCTCACTAGTTAGTACTGCCACCTCAAAGAATGAGACGTTGCTGGGTCTTTGGTCCTTCTTCTAAGGAGTTTCCATGTTCCTCTCATGTTTGTGTGTGTTTTTTCTGGGTGCTCTGATATCCTCCACATATAAGCTCTGCATCATCCACTTCAGCATGTTTTTATCAAGTTTCCACCTGTCAACCGCCAAGACCATCTGATTCTATTCAAATTGTAAACCTCACCCACCTGTGTCTGCATAAAACCACTGTTTATTAGTGAGAACTATTACACATTGCAGTAGCATTGTCTTTAATCTGCATTTAAAGGAACTCCCTACATGGCACAATTATAAACGGTTTTACTGAAGAATGACAGAAGCAAATGAAAGTGAAATCTCAGCCATACATTATGACAACTGTATCTACTTTAAAATAACCAATTTGATTTTACTCATTTATCTTTGACTTGGAGAATTAGTAACAACACAAATTGCAAATACAGTAGCTGTAAGTGTTAATATGAGCCCTGTGATTATACCGGCAGCTTGTTCAAGGTGCATTTTCCCCCATGCATGGTGGGATAGCACGGAGTCAAATAAGTATTTAAAAGGGATGAAAGGATGGATGGAAGGATTTTAAGATGAACTCCTCACTGGATCCAATGAACTATAATTGCCTGTGAGCTCTTTTCTGTGTAAAACTGAAATACCCAATTCACATCCAGTCTTTGCTAGGCTCGTAGGTTGTAGGTTTTAAAAAATGTTCTTCTACCTGGGGCACTTTTGTGACATCAACCTACTCTACATGTGGATTTTGGTCTGTGCTCTGCAACCCACCTTCAAGCCTGTAAACTCGAGTAGGGCCAAACTTTGCTTTGTGATGCATTGCTTTTTAGTAAGTTGCTGCTGTCACTGGGCCAAATGAAGCTAAAAGTAGTTAAAGAGGACCCACATTACGTTACACATAACCACATAGATTCTTGAAATCCTGCTCAATATGAGACTGTAAGTGTCTGCTTGAATTTGAAAGTTTGGTTCAACTGAATTCGCTGGTCCCTTCCTAACCGTGACAAAACAGAGCAGGACACTGGCTTCTTGCAGCCCCAGTTGGTGCCTCTCACACATAGCTGCTGGTTGCAGTAGCATTAGCAAGTCTGATAAGTGGCAGAGGAAAAACAACATTATACATAAATAAGATTTATTCCTGTGCAGTGGCAGTAAACACAACACATAGGCCCGCTGGCAAATGTGTTAAATTCAGAGCTTAAAAAGGTATTTAGGTCCTGCGAACAGTAACGTTAATTGTGACAAACAGCATGGCTATGTACGGACACTCCACCTCTCGTAGTAAAGATGCTTGGAGAGTTACAGCACAGTAACTCTCAACTCTCAAATGTGCTTCTTGTCCTAGTTAATTGTAGCAACTGAACCAAACATAACCTATTGTGTATTACATACATATGCATGTGTATGTGTTTGCTATCAACATGCACTAATTATAGAATGGTGTGTCATCTTAAAATACCATATTGTGAGCTGTCATATAGATACAGTAACAACACGTCAAAGATGTAAAAATGTATAGTTAAACCTAAAACTGCGTTTGCAAATCTGTGTTTTATATCTGCTGTTTTGTTTCCTTGAGTCTGTCTGAAATATCTCCCCCAATCATTACACTACAATTCAATTCAATTGTGTGAACTTTGTGGTGCATAAATTTCACACTTGGAAGCCAGACACTCATAATGGCGAAAAGTAAAAAATATTGTAGTCAGTATTCTGGACAAAAATGAGAATTATTGCTGCGCATCAAGTGTGTGCAGACAGCAGCCTGATTGACTGGGTCGGCAAATGGTTCATTGTCTGGAGGAATTAAAGTGTTGAGCCCAACCACAATGACCTCATTTGTTGAAGAAGTGTAATCATAAAATGGTGGATATGTCATACTGATGGCAGGTCTTGGTTGAGTAATTGTGAGGGTGGGCTGCCGCCTAAATGATCCTTATTCTGTCCTGTTTTCTTAGTTAGGGAAGTACATACTAAATATAAAATGTGCCTTGATGTTGTTAGGCAATTAATTTGCTGCATTATACTCCCTTTTTTATTATGTTGCCCACTGTAAAACTTCTTCTGTTCCAAGCTGATACAGAATATAAATTATACTATGGGACTGTCAGGAATAAGATCATTTTTAAACCCTTAAATGTACTTGCGGGGAGAAAAAAGTAGGAAAACTATATGTTTAGGGGTTAAGTTGCTTTATAACATAATGCCTTATAGAAAAATAGAAGGCAAGAGGCTCTTTAAAATTTGGTTCTGTATAATTATGGCCCTGTAGCGCGCTGTAAATAATTAGTCATTATTAAAGGTAGACCATTTTAATATTGCTGGAATCAAGCTGGAATCCCTTGTGATGATTAATTTAACGCACTCTCTAATATGTCATATCTAATTCATAAGAGAAGTCAAGCTCTTCTCACTGAGCTCTACTTTGCAACACCCGGGGGGCATGACAATGGTAACCTAATGCGCGAAGCTGCTGGATATTAGCTAGGATTTTCTGTGTTCTTTGGGCCCTCTGTGAGGATTCAGGCACGGGATTACCTCCATCCAGGCACACAATGGCGCTGAAAGTGGACATATAGGAGCATAAATGCATATTTATTATTGCTCTGCCAAGAGATAATAGATAAAAAAGGACATTTTACATTTTTTAAGGACATTGATCTGTCACTTGTTCAGACTGACATAAGCAGGAAAAAAATATGCAATAAGTCATTTCAATGAGAATACTTGCGTTGATGCGATGCCAATGGAATGTACATTGGTAAAACATTTGAACCTGGTTAAATTTTTGCTGCAACACAGTGTCATGTTTTTTATAGTCTTTGCACGCTGGTATCTGTACTATTTACGCTTGAACAAAGATGTTCTCTTTGAAGAAGATAAACCACTTGTCATCATTTGTGAAAATAATCAGAAGTGGGCTCTATCTTTTTGTTTGTTTTACATAAATTATATAGATGATCATCTCACATAAATTTTAGATGGGCAGCTAGGAGGTAGCCCAATATGTCTCGAGTGGAAACAACAGACAACTGGCAGAAACCACTGTTGAAATCTCACAGTTAAACTTCTGGATCGAGTCTTGCACGAAGGAGTTTAATTTGCAGTTTAATCCATTATAGTCATGCAACCTTTATGTACTTATTTGCATACTTTTCCATCCCTATGAATAAGTAATACTTGTACACTAAGTTTGTTTATGTCGGCATTGTTGTGCGTGTGCGCCTGTGGGTGCGTATAATTACTCAGACATGCAAGGTGACTCACCAAAGGGCCGGGAGAGATATTGAGAGATAAAGAGAAGAGCTAGTAAAGAGAAGAGACAGCGGGATGGGGAGACAGGCTGATGAAGGATTTAAGGGAAGGGAATATAAATTATGACCTAGAAGTAGATGCAAAATGAGAATGTGAATGTACAATCTCTCAAAGTTTGAAATGGCTCACAAATCTTCATGTTGGCTGAGGAGAGGTTCAATGAAATTTGCAGTGGCTTTTAAAAAATCAGTTAACACGGCTGACAATTGCTGCACTGATTGATAAACTATTAAACCACTGAGAGAAAATAAGTTAAACTATGCTCATGGTAATTAAATATAGTTAAATATAACAAAGCTACTTCATGAAAAATATACTGCAAAACTATTTGTACTGTAGTGTACTGTGAAAAAATTAAAAAGATGTCCATACATCTGCACATTTTGTTGCCTGTGGAGTTTTTGACCACTAGTAGCACTATGGACCAATGTTTTTATGACTGGGTCCACTTTTGTTATTTTCATGCACGCATCGTAATAGCATGCAGCTAATGCAGTTCCTGCCGATGGTTTCACACTGTTCCACTGATCTACAGGTGCAATCACGCACCAAGAAACGCAACAATGCCCCATCAAAGGCAAGAAAGAAGAAGACTGCTAGCAAGTAAACATTGATGTAAACAATGCAGGTTTCAAAATGATCAAACATTTAGCTTTGCAAATGCTTTATGAGGAAGGAAACGCATTCAACACGTTAGGCCTCAAGGATTCACACAATGACACTCAATGTTAACAGAAGCTTTACATGAAACTCCACAGGGCACCATTAATCAATTCACTATAAATCAAAAATACTTTACATTACTACAGTTCATGATCCAGAATGGCTTTACTACCATTTTTTTAATCAGCAATTTTGGTTGACAGAATACGTAATCAGATAATCAGACGTGAAACACAAACAATAATTGAATATGTACATAATGGAAAGGATAATGTTGATTTTGTAGCTTATTGCAGCAAGCTTTTATATTTTGGCCATTAAAGCTTCTCATCACTTGCAGCTGCATTACAATGTCAAGTTAATATAACTTGACAAAAGTACAATGAAGCTCATTGATAAAAACCCATCACTACCGGACATACAGGAGTTTTTTATTTTATTTAATCTTAATAAAAACAAATGCCTCTTTTTGCCAGAGGGTACATTTAATATTTAATGTAAACTTAACATTTGTTTTTTCTGCCTTTCTTGACTGTGAGATAAACATGGTTTTTCCACAAAATGTTTCCCATCCAGTCTTACTGCTTATGTCACAAACACTATATATAATGTACTTACATATGCTTTCTATCCACTGCAGAGAGGGCAGATGCAACAGAGCCTCTACAATATAATTTTACCCCTATTATCTTATGTATGCTGTGAGCCAACAAAGGCAATGTCTCAAGTGTCTGTGAGTGTTGAAACCAAACTATTTTATAAATGAACATCAACATTAAACACAAGTGAATCAAAGCTTTCGTCAAGTGGATCTGGATGGATGATGTAACAGGTTGTAACTTGTTTTGTAGAGTATAGAGGACGAAAGAAAAAGAATTACTGATCACTGAAGCCTATGAGAGTCTTATTGAAAGACTAAATCGTATACTGAATTGAATTCTGTTTTACTGCTCTTTGTTTTTAAACGCAAGGTTCTCCTTTCAGCATGGGGAAAGCCCTGAACATCTAATGTAGCTCTGCAACAAAGCTGCATACTGTATCCTACCCATCTGTCACCTGCAGATGCAGTGCAGTATAACTAAAGGAAAAGACAACAAACATCAGATCATTTTGCCTCTTTACCTTTTGTCTATCTCTGTTTATCCTCTATAGTGTCTCCATATCCCATCTTCTCCCTTTTCACAATATCATCTGGCACACACACCTCTGATCCTCTCACACACGTCCATGCACATGTGCACAGACGTACACACACAGTTCCCCGTCACACAGCTGCTCGCTTTTTCTCTTGCTATTTGTTTGCTATTTATCTCTGCCTCTATGTGTCTGATTTGTGCTCCTGTGATCCATGCAGCATGCCATTGTTTTATGATTCCAGGCCCCGATGCCCCAGCAATCTAGGACAACATCACAAGGAGCAGACACTAAAAATACAGGCATATGAAGATAGTGAAACGCAAAGACACAGACAGAAAGAGAGGAGTGGAAATTGATGAATAGGGAGATTGCAACATGAGGGGTTTTTCTTTTCTTGTTGTTTAGCTGGCACAATTTAAAGATGATAGGGGACAAAATGTAGTCTAATGATGTCATCTAATCTTTATAATATCTGCTTTCTGTCAGAGAAATTGACCATGGATTTTTTCCACTGAGACCCAATACAGCGTCTCTATTTTTAAAAAAAGATCTACACTCAATTAAACAATTTTATTAACTCACACAATAAGTTTGAAATGTTTCAATCTGGTTTTCGGGCTAATCATAGCACTGAGACAGCCCTAGTCAAAGTAGTCACTGACATCAGGATACATCTAGATGACAATAAACCCTCTGAGCAATGCTTTTGATCACAAAATCCTTTTTAATAGAATGAGGAATCACACTGGACTGTCAAGTAATGTTTTAAAGTGGTTCTCCTCTTATCTTTTTGGCAGACAGTTTTGTTGGAATTGATGATAACATCTTTGATTCCCATTTTTTATGTATTTTAGATATTAATGTCTGGATGTCACACAACTTTTTACAGCTCAAACTGGATAAAACTGACATTTTAGTCGTAGGTTCTAAAGCCCTAAGAGAGAAACTGGTCGCAAAATTAACTTTCCTATTGGTCTACCCAAAAAAGTTCTAAATCAACTCTGCGGCTCGAGTGCTGACCAGGACCAGAAGGAGAGAACACATTATGGCTGTATTGTAGAAGTCCTTACATCGGCTCCCTGTCAGTTTCTGTATTCATTTTTAAATTATTTTAATTATAGTATCCAAATTTGATGAATTGATTGATTGATTGATTCTTTTCCTCACATGCACATGTTTTGAATACCTGATGAATCTAATGCTACCCTAATAATTCAGCTTTTAGTTTTCTATCTTCTGCTTGGGAATAGCCCACGTGGCCTCTTGATGGTTCCTCTAAATTATTCAAAGCATTTATTTATAAATAAACACTGACTGGGCTTGTACCCAGCTGTCTAGTTCTCTCTCCTGTAACTCTGTAACCTCCAGCAACCAATCCATCCAACCAAGTAAACAACCTGAAAAACCCACCAACCTGCCCCAGAACTATTCTTGTTATGTCCTGTTCACTGTACCTCTCCATAAATCTGACTCCCTCTGACTGACTCTCCTTCCTTTTCCAACAATTCTGTTGACTTTTCATCTCACACATCAGCTCAAAATCTAAATGTGTCCAATGCTTTGGTTAAGGCCAAAAAACTGTTAGTCTTGTTCCTCTTTCTGTGCTCTAATTAATGTCACCCATTGTCTCCTACCACATTTATTGTAGATGCATACATAACATAACGTGTTCACAAACAAACTCCATCTTTCATGTGGGATGATGGATGCACAAGGTTCAGACTTGGGTCTGCCATTGTAATTTAATACAAATTAAATAATTGTGTGAAATGAACACTCTAGAAAACAACGTGTCCTGATTGTGAAAATAACAGACGTCAGGTGGAAGCAAAGAACGTCACCTTGGAGACGGACACCAGGAAGGAGTATATCTACAGTAATCCTGTGGTTCTTGTAGTACTTCTTATCACTCTTTCATGCTGAAGCCAAGCAGTGTCAGTCTCTGACAGATCCATAGTCAGGTGAATGGTCACGAACACATGTTGATCCACATGTTGTTAACGTTGATTCAGACTGATCTCTAAAACTGTTTTATCCTGTCTCACTGTGTCTGTCTGAGAGGGGTAAAGATGTTTGGGCTTAGTAGTGCATGACGGTAGAACTGTTGCATATTTGGGGTCTCAGCTGGCCCAGCCTTGGGCTCTATTTTTTCATACATAAATATTAAATCAACCTCTTTCTTCAATCTATCTTTTCTTGCTCTTCAATTCGTCGTGGCTTCGTCTCCCCTACTTTACTCTCTCCAGAATCCTCAGTGGAGTAGCATCGCTGCTCTCCATCCTCCTTCCCTATTCCCTCCATCTCCATTCTTGGCCACTTTCCATCACTTTAATTTAAGCATTCTGGATGTATGATGTCTGTAGACATACAGGGAAAATAAAAAACTATCTATTAAAAGCAGAGGGAAGGAAATTGAAGGAGAAAGCAGTAGAAGTGGAGCAGGAGAACATCAGCTTGACGTTGATACAAAAATTGATGCGGATGCTGTCACACATCATTGCAAGCGCAGACACACGCATATGCATGAGCAAACACCCTCATTTACAAAGGGATAAGACCATCCATTATGCTAACCTGTAAACAAACATACACACACACTCATATTTGTCCATCTCATTCCCCTGCGTGGGGGAAAGTGTATAGATAGCTAATAACAAGAATGTGGCAATTACATTCATCAGTGAGAGTGTGCAGGTGGTGGGCGATGAGTTGTACAGGAAAATATAGGTGGCTTGTATTGGGAGGTTGTGCGGGTCCTACCAAGCATTTTATTCTGTATGTGCATTTATACTTTAAATCGCATGTATAACTGTCTTACAGTGCTGGCCATACAAAGACCAGACAATTAGAGCTGTCCACCAAGAGTGAGCTGACTACTGATGAGTGAAGGGAGGAGAGAATACATATTTGTAGTCATTAGTGACCTGGAGAATACATGGATATTGCACAAACAAAACATATATCAAAGGAAAAGAGTGATGTGCTGTAAACGGGCAGGAAATGTACACAGACAGATGGGAAGAAAGTGGCTCAGAATTATCTTAAATTAATTCACTGCCTCTTCAACAGCATGTCCAGTCTGTTCTTCAGGAGCGAAGCTGAGTCACCTCCATGCCCTCTGTGCCTCGGGAGAAGAACGCTGCTGTAAATCTTCAGCTGCTGCTCAGCGTCCCTGAGAACACAGTGACCAGGTGCTGAAGGCCGTAGCAGACATCATCCTTGAGGGCTCCGTCTAGGCAAGCCACTTCATCCAGCAACCAGACCACTGCTTTCATCAGTGGAGGAGAAACAAAAGTTTCTTGCCAGGCCTCAAAGCAGAATGAAACTGGCAGCTAAAGGAACGTGACGGGGGGAAGTAACTCAAACTCTCAGACACTACAGAGTGGGAATTGTCAGGTCAGGCATTGTGCTTCTGTCTGAAACAGCAGGGGAGGGAGGGTTTTGCATTGTTCAGCCACTTCATCTGATTGTTTCCTGATAGGATGGGACAGAGGAAGCAAAGAGCGAGAAATAGGACAAAAAAATAACACGAGCTGAAACAAGTAATTGACTAATTAATAGTCAATTGCAATAATAATAATAGCAATTTTGAAAAACATTTATCATTTAGAGAATTTATCAAGCGACAAGTCTGCAGCCATGCTAGCAGCTCTGTGAGGCTGTAATGAGGCACAGTGGTGCTTTGGGATAAATGCTAACTCAATGTTAACATGCTGATGTGCAGCTCAGACATTTTTCAGTCTGGACCAAAATAGTGGGCCAACGAATAGACAGGGCTGCCAGATGGGACTGACAAAAAGCAACCCAATCAGAGCCTAGAAACACCCCAATGAAATAAGCCTTAAGCCTCACCCATATAATATAAATGTTCTATATTAGTCTTACAAACATAGAGTGAGAAGTTATTTACCACTGTAGCTGGTGGGAAGATCAGAACAGCAAAGTATGGGTGATGACATGACTCTCAGTAACCTCCCACTGCAGCTAATCAAGTATGTTTCTGCAATTGCATGACCTGTATCTCACCCCGGATTTAACAGAAACCAATTCTGGTGAATAATTCAAGACAAAAGATTGACATGGTTCCCAGAACAGCTGCCCAGAAGTAGCAACGTTGACAGTCCAGCGAGTGGTACATTTATCCAGTCAGTTGCAGGAAAGGGTAATGTTAACATTTCATCCGAGAAGAATACTTGTTAACCATTTATTGTACTCACTACCCTAAAGTGTTTCTTTTAAAAGCAAATAATTGCTGACTCTCTTCAGAACATGAGTGAAAGTGTGCAAGTAAAGTGAAACATGGGAATTTGTTGGGGGAGGGCCATAGCCAGCGGTGTGGTGAGTGTGTGTCCATCAAGGTGGACTGCAGCAGGTATACACACCAACTCTCCCTGCAGGGTCCACACCTCTGGAGAATGACAGGCCCCCAGGACTCCCAGAACTCCACCACATGCTACCTGGACACAAGCTGGTGCCTGCTCTATCCCCTGGATGATGCTTAGGTAAGGATGTCTAATGTGCATCAGACAACGTATAAACTTAATTAACTGTGAACTAAACATTTGTGCTGCATTTAATACTCCCTGAGAGCTTCTTTGCATTAGCTTATTTAATTATATTGCCTCCTTTTTACATGTAATGAATAATTTACCAGTTGAACATAAATGTTTTTGCCGGGAACAGAAATCCAAAACTGGATCAAAATCACAGTCTATCAGTCAGGCATCAGTGTATTCTGATGCATCATCATAACATTTCTCAGTGATACAATAAAGAAAACACTGGAGGGAGTTAGTGGAAGAAGATGAGGGTTAGTACAGTAACAGAGAACTGAAAAGGAGAGGAAACAGAACAGAAAAGAGGAGAGAGGAAATGCAGGGTTGGGGGTGTGAGAGTGACAGCAATGCAGGCTTTGAGATCATTGACGCTCCCTCATCAAGACTTTTACAAGTCCAACACTGTGTTTGTATGAGAGTGTGCATGTATATGCTGACACTATTCACTGTCAGTCCTGTATTGGCAGGAAGATCCTGTCTGTGCGTAGCTCTGTCTCACCATCTGTTCCTGGCTAGACTGCTGATATCTGTTCTTATAATATCCTGTTCGCCGCTCTCAGTCTAGGTGGGGTGCACATGTCTTGCATCTGGATTATTTCCTATTCTTTGTCATCCATCCATGCATCTATCCATCCATCATTATAACCAGCCATCCAGCCAGCCATCAATTCTCCACTTAAACAATTAATTTTTGCATCCTGTTCAATAATATGGGGAGAGCCAAGTTGCACTCTTGCTCTTGATGCGACAGTGCTCCCTCTCTCAAGCCTCCATTCTGGGCAGGAGTACAAACCACAAATAGCCCTCTGCCTTACTCATCCTGAGAGCCTTTCAGAGTCATACAAGGCCACTGTGGGTTGAGACAGGATTCCCCAAAAATATCTGTCCATCCTATCCTACGTGTCAACAAAAATAAACTAATCACAACTTTAACTTTGTTGTTGCAGATAGCGGGTTTCCAGGAAGGATTTGTTCCATCATTAGCTTAGAAATCAACATTAAATGCCGATCAGAGGTTCCTGTAGGAAGCGTTCTCTCATCCAAGAAGCCTCACTGTTCATTCAGCTGTTAGAAAGGCATGATGGGTGCCCAGGTGGCACACAGGCCAAAAAAAACATCTTAATCCCAAAGCTATTATGCCTGTAGTACTCCGTACAATCAGCTGGCAGTGAAGACCAGTCACGTCTTTAAAACCCTATAGCGAGACAAGTATATCAATATTGATTCTACAAAAACCCAGATTACTTTTAATGACAAAGTTCCCACTTCCTACAATGTGCATGGCAAATAAACTGTGGCTGAGGTTTGGTTAGGGTTGGGCAACTAAAACATTTGGTTAGGTTATAAAAGGCTGTGGTTAGTTAAAGTTAATAAAACCCTGTACTTTGAACTTTGCTACATGAAGGACACACTACTTCCTGCATTGGCATTGAATGTTGACGTAAATTGTGAAGTGTGGAATTGTTCAATGTGGACGTAATTACATTGGATACTGTCTCATACTGTTCTCCGTCTTTGTCACAGTACAAGTACTGTTTGGTTGGGGCACGTGATAACCTGAATCTCTGCATGCATTACAACCTCATGGCTGACAGGTGAAAACAACATGAACAGTTTTGACAGTACATTAGAAATAAGGTGCGTTGTTTGCAACATCACACGCTCGAGTCAACGCTCAAATAAATTGTGTCGTGTATGTAAATTCTATAAAGAGGGATCCTTCTGTCTCCCCCACGAGTCTTATCGAGACATCAGACTGGAAGAGATTATATTTAGTTTTAAAGATACTTAAATGTATTGTTATTGTTGTCAGCATTTTAGCAAACAAAAGAGCTTGGAGAGCATCTTCCTCCAAATTCGTTAACATTAATCAGTATCAAAAAAAGGCAGATCCAGCTTCTTCTTTTTTTCCTTTCCCTTGTCTTTCTCCTCTTTACAGTCTCTATGTATGGTGTCTGGAGACCAGTGTTGCTTCAATAAGTTCACTGATTAAAAGGCATAACGTATGTCTCTTTCTCTCTTTAGCTTCATCTTCAAAAGTACTCACTACTGGGAGGCATAACATAGATATTCTCTCAAAATCTAGACTGCCTCCCTCTCTTCCTCTGTCTCCAATTATCTATTTCTGTCTTTCTCCACCAGCCCCCTATATCTGTCAGTAACATTTTCAACCCACACTGCTGGTACAGTGGTAGGCTACCTTCTTGATGCAAGATCCTCCTGATTGAAACATCTTCTCCGCCATCTCTGGCCGTCTGTGTTCCTTGTGTTTGGATACTTAATTGCAAGGCATAAAGTAAAACCCAGACAAGATGGCAAGCAGGGTCAAGTGAGAGGAGAGTCAGAAGCAAGGCGAATGCAGAGAACAATTAGGGCGCTGTCTTCAACATGGACATGCTGCTGTGACAATGTTATGTAAGAGCATTGCATGTCTAACCACATACCAAACATAATATACACACAACACACAAATATAAACTTACGCTAAATCTTGCAATTTGTTTGTCCTCCCCAGAACAGGTTTAGGATAGGGATGTAAACAAATATGAATAGATTGTTGGAATAGGAACAGATAGGAACAGCATCCAAATGCTTTCAGTAATATGTATCCGCTCCACATATCACTAAGCAAGAATGAACAAGCTGAACTTAGGGACCATCTAAAAAGTGCTTGCAAAATGGCCAAGAGACAATAACTATAACCATCTCCATGCCACAAAGCACAGAGCCTTAACCACAAGCAGACCTCTGAAAATAGAATTGTAGAGAGCAACAGGTGTCGCGCAAACTACGTACTAGACACTGATCTGCAGGTCGGCTGTTAATAACACTAAGCCATCGAAAATGAATGGCTTGAAACAGGAATTTCATTATCGCAATGATCAACGGCGTTTACGCACGGTTCGGCTTTAATTAATCTGATGCCTTTCGTACACTCTGACAAGGATGTTGTTGCTCTTTACATTTCATCGCCAAACAAGTTGGAAAGACATGTCCATATTTCTGGCCGTGAAACACTCCCTTTCCTCTTTCTTTGGGCTACGTAATTTATGAACAACACTTTCTAAATGGTAAATATATATTTTTTAACAGAGACTGATGGAAAGTCAGTCTTATGAGTTAACACATACTCGTCAGCTAACACAGCAGTAGAGGGCAGGGTTCACTTTCTGTTCATTTAAGTAAACTACAATGCGATCAGACAGGCATTTCTTAAATTTATCCAACAGAATTAGTTTTCAACAGCGAATTAAAGTCGATTTTTTGATTTCCAGCTGGAACTTGAACTGTGCTTTTATTTTTACTGTCAGTTTTATGCGTTTCCCGGACTTCCATCTGAAGGCAAGCACGGCATACTTCTAGCCAAGCCTCATCTCTGGTAGCAGTAGCCTACTGGCAGAAGAAAGGGGATTGTATTAAAAAGGGCAAATGGGTTTTTAACCGTCCATCTACTTCAACATCTACTGCTGGGACTGCTTGGACACTGTGAGGTTCACCCTCAAACTTACGGCTACCCACAACTTCACTGTGCCATCTTCTAGCACAGCTGGCTGAGGCCGTGACACCGTGCCTTCTAGTACGACACACAGAAGCGTTTTCTGATCCGATTCCCCGATCAGAAGGACCACATAAATTGTCCATGCCTTTTAAAACCGCACCAAATCACTGATGAAAAAGAAATCAGTTGTATGATCTGACAAAGCTATCGTTGAGGTTTGCAATCTTTGGTTGTAGGCACAGAAACAACATGGTTAGGTTGGGGGAAAGATCTTTGTTTGTGTTAAAATGACTACTTCAATAAGGTTTGGGGACCTCCGTCGTCATGGTTACAATAATAGACACGTGGTTCAGGAACAATCAGGGTCATACTGCCCTTTGGAATTGGGAAAAGGAGAAAATGAAAACAAGTTCACACAGAAATCGACATGACGTACAACTACTTCCAGTACAGGCCAGTCAACTTCTGGATTAAATACAAACACAGATATTTCTGTGAGAATACAGATCCATTAGCTCCATGCTGCACTTCTAGGTTGAGGTCACTCGAGTAGCTATAAAAAAGTCCCCTCACATCTTGATCATTTTGGTATTTTATTTACAAATATTGGACTGCCAAATCTGCTGAGTTGTTTCGGTGTGAAGTCTTCATCAGAGAAAAGGCCTTGTGTTTTATGATTCTTTCATTTGAAATTGTACACCTTGGGGGAAATCGATGTGACAGTTCTCTGAAACACTGAAGAATTTATTTGTCTAACCCTGCTCACCACACACTGTGTCCCTTGCTGTGACACATTGAGTCTTTTTATTGCCCCCCCCCTCCTACCTGACTTTTCTATTCAGCTATCATTTTGATCTGATCTTATATCATGCTCCTCTTTGGTTGTAAATATGTGTTCAGCTAAGTAGAACAGAGCAATATTTCCCCTTTCGTGGCCTCACCGTCTTGTCCCTTGAGTCTGTAAATCTAAGTGGCTCACTTCCCAACAGTGTGGCTCAGAGTTAAACTGGGAATATAAATACCTTTGTTTGAGATTCTAATAATTACTGCTCTGTCTCTCTTTTCTCTCTCACGGCTTGTCTCAAACCACTAATAAGATTCCAGCCCATTAGTTTTGAACCATAACATTAATTAAGCCTTTTCCTCTGGATCTGAATGCTACTAGCATTACACAATTATCTCTGACTGTTCACGTGCTGGATTAATAATGATTCTCTTTTGCACCTTGAGTTGAGGTCTACTTGACACCTGACATTTACACCTGGCCTGTTCTGGAGAGATTACAGCAGCACTGCAGAGAGACCTCGACAAACCAACTACAGAATACTACAACACTATGAAATGTATCTCGTGCGTATGCTCCACGATTTCTCTCATTCAACACACATTTTCCTAGAAATACAATTGACTATGCTCTTCTGAAGAAATACATAATAACATCCTGTAGTCTATTCTTACTGCTTAGTCCAGGACAACCTGATCAATATTTGTGAAAATGATTCTATTCTTTTCAACCACAGACTTACATTTCATTATGGCATCTAAATGTAAATCCATTCACTGACATTCATCAACATGAAAAGCTGTCAACAGTTAGAATTAGATTTAGATTTTTTTTATGATTCATTATGTGGCAGATATTGTATTCAGATGACACTAAAGGCTAGGTTCGTAATAGTTTAAAAAATATATTACAGTTTAATAACTTGTCAAATTAATTAAATGATTGTAAAATAAACAGTGAGAATGTGAGAACCCAAATTTATTCTGACTAAAAAGGTAAAAACGCTTCAGAAATCCTTCCACCTTCTAACATGCTCATCCTGTAGGCTGGAGCGAGGGGGCTGGAGCCTCTGCCAGCTCACATTGGGGGCAAGAGGCAGGATCAAATTTGAAAAGGCTGACAGTCTGTCACAGAGTTAACACATACAAACAAAAATCCATTCATGCACATTAACACCTGCGTGCAACTAAGAATCCCCAATTAAACCAATCTGCATCTCCGGCACCTCTGATCCACATTAAAAACTGCTCCTCTGTCAACGTCATTATAAAAGTCTGTCACAGCGACTCAGATTGTATTGACAGTGCAATCCCTGGCATCATGTTACTTTCCACAAAAATGATCCTAATGAGTATTACACAACATAGTGCGCAGATTAGAAATTTGAAGAAAAAAAATACACTCAGACTGGCACTCTGTATTGGCAGATACCTTGAGTTGAGTTATCCAAATCGATATCAGGAAATAAGAAATTGGATCGGTGCATCCTTATTCTTCCTGTGAGGAAATAATGCTTGTCACTACACCATGTGCCACACAATATACAGTACACAGAGACGCCCCAGCGAAGGCATCGTGTTGTATGAACCTCAGGCATTAAGGAAAACATGTCCAAAGCACATGATAATGAACAACATCTAACTAGGTGCTGCGCAGGTATATTGATCAGTGTTTATTGTCAATATCACCTGTGAGGGAGTTGGTTTTAGGTGACATTTGTAGTTTTTGAGCCAACAAGTGCTAAAAAATTTGTTTCACTCACCAGCTAAAATGTACTCAAACACACTAATGTGACAATTCTGGGGCATCACATCAAGTTCTTCCTGTTTAGCTCACATCACAGCTCGACCGCACAAGAGAGTCATTGTTGGTCTGCAGATTTATATTTTGACTTTTGTTTGAAACATAAATTACAAAAGCTTAAGCAAAACAAACACTTAATGCTTTATTGAAATTAATCTTGAAATACATTGTTTCTGCAGGAAAATATGTTTAATGTATTTCTGCATATCCAGGGTAATGCAACATGACAATTAAAGCTGGAGGCTGGGCTATAAATTTTTTGGTAATGAATCGTAGCTATTGCTCTGATTCATTCTGACACAGCCTACAGCCTATAAGCATAAAACACCATCTGTTTCCATTGAGGGTTTAATGTTACAGAACGTTAACGAACTTGAAGCATCTTTAATATTTAACATACAGTAAGTTACACTGATAGAAAAGCTGTTTGGCAGAGTTACAGATTTACAGCTTAATGATGGATAAAAACAGTCCGCTTGTTTCTTCTTGGCTTACAGTTGTTCACCATTATTGTTATTGTACGTCAGTGTGATGTAAGGTATTTACTTGAAATGAAATAAATAAATGAATCTACCTGCAGGTAGGGTTTACCAGAGTATGGTAATGTATTTAAAACTATTTTTTTGAATGTGGATCATTTGTCAATCATAAAAATATCAACATAAGCACTTTGCAATATTATGAATTTTAATTATTTACTGCATTAGCTAGTCCAATATATTTCATTAAGATGTACGGTATGTTATTGCTCTAGTTTTTAACCCGCTGGTGATGAATAAAGTTATTTATTTGAACTGAATTGAAGCAAATTAATACTATTATTGTTATTATGATTATTAGTGGATGCTGTAATGCTGCAATTTCCCATTGTGATAAATAAAGTACTCTACTTTTCTGTATATTTGTTATTATTATCGGTAGTAGCAGCACTTTTGTCACTGAGGTTATTTATAATGTTTTCATTGGTAGAAATCATAAAAGTTGCTTCAGCTGCATTTATAGAAAACTTTTACGTAAGTATTTTACTAAATATAAGCTCCTGTGCTTCAGTATGGCAGAGTTTGGCTGTTATATTTCACCTTTTCACCAGTGCTTTTTCACTTACACACCTCTCTCACACATTCCCTCTCACTTTCAGATGCACAAACACTCAATCTCTCCGCCTGTCTCTCTCTGACAAGCACACACAAATACACACACACACACAAACACACATGCCTATCATGTAATCATAAAATCATTTCTAGTTGCAGATGGTGACTCATTTTTTGTCCCTGGTGAAACTATATCTGGCAATGAGGTCGTAAGACATTTTGGATGAGGGATGATGCAGTGTGCCACGGTGCAGGGCACCACTCACCACATGGGGAACTCCTTACTAAACAGCATGCTTTACAGCTGGCAAAAACAAAGATATTAGCCGCCCATAAAGCTTGACAGCTGCACATAAAAAAAATGAAATGTTGTATTCCCTTGCCAGCAATGCCACATCATTATCAGCATGCTGCTCAGATCTGAGAAAAAGGACAGTTTATAGCGAGATCTCTAAGTGTGGAATAGTGTTTTTACTATTTTAACTACAAAAACTGGAATTCTGGCCAGAACTCTAGTGCTGATGTTTCACTTATGTTTACATTTGCGTTTACAGTTGGAGAGTTTTTGAACATCACATGCAATAAATGTAATATTATACTGTAGATGATAGTCATGCTGTAGCATACATGCTGCATGTAAATCATTGAAGTGATGCTTAACTTACTCCATGTGGGTGTGGTGGACACAAGACAAGGCCTTTTGGTGTTTATTTAATAATTAGTATAAGACACAGGCTGCGTCACGTCGACAGACATTCAAAGGGAAATCTCCTTCAGCATCAGGTGTTAGTCAGTGACCTCGACCTCAGTTCAAAGATTGAGAGTAAAGAAAAAGGCTGCATGGCTCTGGCAGAGGCATCATAATTACTTATCCTGATGGAAGGTTCGTGTCATTACACACCGTCTGCTCTCTAATTCTCCCCTCCGACCACAACGGAGGACACACATCCGTGGCGACTCAATTACAGACATGCTAACACACGCACCTCGTAGCTGCACAAACACGGCGGGCTGCCCATCGATACGACCGAGAACGGGTGACCTTGTGCGTTTGTGCTCAGGTCACCTCGTGCGAAAACGACCAAATCGAGCACAACAAGTGCTCAAGTGGCCGTCTCACAGACAGTCACCACATTGCCACCTTGAGTGTATGCAACAGCCCTCCTCGCTGACGTGCCGTGCTTTTCTGTGCGTTTTGGTGAAAAGCAGACAAGGCAAAAACAGAACCATCCCAGCAGTTACCAGCAGCTTGTTGGAATGACCCCCAGCATCATTACTTGACATCAACATGACACACTCAAGGGCATCTGGCAACCAACGCGAGAGCTTTGAACTATACAGAGAGTATGGATTTAAAATCATCCACCGATGGCCGCTGAAATATTTTGCTCACCTTTGCTGTTATCTTCTTCTCTGTTGAGATGCATGACTCTTCTCACCACGTACTCATCTAGGCAGTCTTGTTCTTGTAGCAAAGCTGTGCTCTCTTCCAAAGAGTTCTCAAGATAAACTCTTATTCCAATATTGGATTTGTGGTCCCTTGCCCGCTTATTGTCTTGTTCGGCTGGCACGCATGGATGCGCCTGCACTTGTGCGTCCTCCTCCCCTTGATGTGCTGGATCAGGTAGCCTAGTCTAGGTGATGTTGGGAGTCTGCGTGTATTTTTGGCTCTCTCACTTTCTCCCTCGGTCTCTCTCAGTCTCTGTTTTGTTTCTCTGCCCGGAGTCGCTCAAAGGGATGGTCGCAGCAAAGGTTTAAGGGAGGAGACGGCAGACAGACGGGCGGGGTGACGTGAAGTAAGTCGGTAGGAGGTCGTCTACTCAGCTGAGGCGAGGAATCCGTGCGCCCTCAGTGCTGTTGACCATTTCATCAGAGGGTTCCCGTCTTCAACAGCACACAGCACACCGAGACATTTTGCTTCACTTCGAAACTAAAACATTGATGAGCAGCTCCTGGTGACATTTGAACAGAAATAAATTGGGTTATTCATATGCACAATTCGTATTTTTGATAGGCCATTATCGCTCATTCTTACAAGAAAAAACACCCATGGCCATGAAAAACAGCTTTCAGACTTGTTGTAGCCAACCTTTTTTATATTAGTGGTAATTATGACAGACAGCCGATTCTATTTATCTGTGTACAGTATAGTATAGCAGCTGGTGCCGCTGCTCTGTGAGATGAAAAGAGCGCAGGTGACAACAGAAGTAGAGAGGAATTGCTGGTAATGTGACCAACAATAACATGAATGAATGTTTTTCCACAATCAGTCAAGATCATCAAATCCTCCTCACACCGGTCGTTTCACTATTGAATCAATAATCAAGGGGATTCGTGTGAGAATCTCTGCGCACAGAGATGCCTTTTTACGCACAGCCTGCCGAAGTTGTAGGCTACGTTTTAACTCTCGCTCACGTGTTGAGCCTCTATCAAGCTTTTCCATTAGTGTCAGTGTCACGAGCAGCCTGTGTGCTTCCATTAAGGTCATTACACCATTATAGCCAACAGGCCTATACAGTCGATAAGGCACATTTACTAAACCATTCACGTTCGCCCAGAGC
>JAVQJD010082249.1:22500-56338 GCA_036023655.1 Nannoperca australis | reverse complement strand
ACATTGGGTACCCCGCCCCCCCCCCCCCCCCTTTAACAGGCTAAATAAATAAACTTTATTTCAAGCCTGGAGTTTGGACATAAAGGTTCGAACTGTGTGTGTTTGTGTGTGTGAACATGAAGCTGATGCGTTTGTTCATGTAGATTAAGAGCCTCAAAGAGAAACAGCATCAAACTGAGGGGACTCTGGGATTCTTCCTCCCATCCATCTCCATCTCCATCTCCATCTTTTTCTCCTCTCTTTTGCCGTCTCCCCGTCCTCCCCTCCTGCCAATCTCCCCCTAACCTCCTTTGTTCTCTGCTTGTCTGTCCATTCTTCTGCCCTGCTTAGTTTGGCCTGCTTCACTCCGCTTAAATCTATCTCTCTCTTCCTCTCCCCCACCCTTGTGTATCTCCTCATCCATCCAAATCCGTCCTTCTCTTGCTTAGATTTTTTCGTTGACTACACTTCTCCTTTCATCTCGCATTCCTTTTCTGCATCCCTCCTTCCGTCCATCCTCATCCCTCATTCTGAGTGACCGCCGGTCCCCCAGGCAGTGAGCACATCAGACTGGCAAAGCTCTATCTTCCATCACCCGCCATCTCCCTCCCCTCCACACTCTCCATCTCTTTCACTCGCTCTTTCGCTGCTGGCAGCATTGGCAGCATGACAGTGCTTTCCCAGGGCAAGGCCTTATGTAAACAGCCCCATAGCACCAAGCAGTGTGTGTGTGTGTGTGCTTACATGTGTGTGAGGAGGAGCGTTAAATTTGCTACTGTGTGTGTTTGTAAAGAGAAAAACAAAGACTGGGACAGAGGGCATTTGTATGTGTTGCATCTTGTGAGTGCGTGTTTGTGTGTCAGAAATGCCTGGTAATAGCTGTGGAGGTCAAAGCCGCTCAAGTCGCTGATAAAGTATACAGATAAAGGTTAGGATCTCTCTGTACCCACCTTCTGAGAAAGTGAAGCACGCTCACTCGCATTTCCTTTCTTTTATTCCGCAGGCGGATCTTGTCGATTGAAGATGATACAGTGCCTGCCGTTTGATTGGTTGACAAAGCTGTCTTTGATTGGCCCTCCCCCGGGCCCGTCCCAGCCACGCTCTCGGACGACCTTCAGGAAAGTTTACCAAACTTTGCTTTGATTTACCCCCTCCTTTTCCCCTTCCCCTCCTCTTCCTCCCTCTCCTTGTCTCCTCCCTCAAACCTCCCCCTGGATTCCCCAAACAGTCGACAGCCTCTCCATGATAATGAACAGCAGCTCAGTCTGTACAGCTGACAAAGCGCAGGAGGAAATCATAAGGCTTCCATAGTGAGCGCTGCTTTATTGCAATCTCATCTCAATCAGTGGCAATCAGACTGTCTAGGCCGAAATATTAGGGTCATGCCGCCCTCCTACTGCACGGGACGTAGCAATTCTGAGCGCACAGCTTCAGACTGGCGTTAAATGTAACGCTGATGACTGAGATAATTTATGGTGCTGTTGGATGATGATTTTTCTGATTCTAAAACTCCAAAATGCTGAGTGTGCTGCGAGAACAATGTCAATGCTCCATGAATTCATGCACATCATTATAACTTTCTCCTGACAATGGTGCCGAGAATATGCCAATGCAAAAAACAACACGGTCCCACGCACACACATTCATCTCTGCACCAATTTATTCTGCCAGCCTTTCTTGTTTTTTTATCTGCCTTGATATTTTAAACCCGCGACTCTGTTCATCTTTATAACGATGACAATTACGAAGGTGATACTGACCTCTACAGATTCCATTGGAAACATTTGCGAACATCTCCCCACTCCCCCTCTCTTTGTCCCTCTAGAGCAACTTTGAGAGTTATTGACAGAAAGGCAGAAAGACGCCTACTGGCATCTAAAGATAGCTGGAGAAAACCCTTATGCCGCTTTGAAGTGCTAATTGATGCTATCGTAGTTAGAATCAGAGAGAAGTCCTCGGCTGCCGCCAATTTGTTGTGGTTTATTTTCCAAGAGGAAAAATCTTGATGGAAGACTTTGATCTGTCTGAACCTGGGTCTCTTTGCTTTTTCGGCTCTGTGTTCTAACATAACTTCTCGCCCAGAGCTTATTAACCTTACCCTTATTTACCTTACCCCTTATTATCCGACTTTATTAAAGCTTATAAACTACTTCCCTCTGCTGTGTTCAATGTCAAAAACCTCAGTGTCCTCTAACCTGGAGGAAATGAGAGTGATGCCGAGGGGCTGCCATGTGTATGTGAGTGTGTGAGGCTTTTATGTGTATTTTTGCCTGTGTTCTTGCATCAATTACCCATCTGTGAGCGATTGGATTCGTGTGTGCGCAGGTGTGTGTAGTAGGTGTGTGGCTTTTTGAGTGTACGCTTGTGTTCCTGTCTCAATTATCTACCTGAGCAGAATTTGTGCCTGTACATGTCTGTGTCTATACTTGTGTGGGTGTATGAGTGCGTGCATCAGAGGACGCGTGAATACCTGTGTGCATAAATAAGAGTGGGTAAGCATTAGCGTGTGTGTGTGTGTGTGTTTCTGTGTTTGTGAGTCAGAGAGCAGTGCAGTGTGGAGCAGAGGGCCGGCCCTGTCTGAGACTGGCAGGCAGAGTTATTCACGGATCACGGCAGACATATGGGCAGACTGGGACTCACTGAAGACATGCCCTTACTGCTGGGACTGATACAATGAGATAAACAGATGTGGAGGAGGCCACACACACTCACTCACGCACGCACAGAGTCATTTAACAGACGCACTGAGACGTTTGACAATCACGTGCAGAGACTGTTGAGAGACTTAAACACGGGGCAGAAATACACAACGCACGCCCTATGCTAACAAATAGACATGAACACAAATTCCAGGAGTAACACAAGCACACAAGATCCACAACTTCAACAAAAAAACCCTAACACTCGAACCCTCATGGACTGATAACTCAACAGGGAGCTCGTCATCACAAAGAGTGTGCCCTTATCGTCTATTGTTCCAGCTCAGTGGCTCCTGCACACTTTCCAACTGTAAACCCTCACTAACAACCCTATTTCTACCTGCTGCCCCTCGGCACTCTCTGTGGGTGCAACCAATTCGCTTTCTTTCTCTAAATCCCCCCCCCACCCCACCTCCTTCCCACTCTTCCCCATCTCTTCTCGCTTCTTGTCTCCGTGCCAACTGTTGAATGGTAGGGGGTGAAGGATGCAGCCAAAAGAGCGAAAAGGAGCAGGAGGAGGCGTGTGAGGGTTGAGGGGGTTGGAGGTTTGTGGAGAGGCTTCCATTCAATACGCCAGCTGTCCTGAGAAAAACACACACAGCACTGACTGGTGGAACATTTTCTCCCTGAACAAGTATTTCTGTTTCTTCTTTCCACCATCTCAGCGTTACCTGTCGGCAGGCTTTACTGAAGTTGCATGCCGATCAGAAATGTATAAGTCTACAGTTGAACTGCTTTGGAAATGACAAGGGACTGGTCATTTGCACATGGCATAACACGATAGCTAATTAAACAACCTTGCTGGAGACCATTGATTTAACAATGTGTGTAATGTTACTTGAGGTCACAAAATACATTTACATTATCTGAAAAATGTAAGTTTCTGACAGAGGTGATCAGTAGAGCATCGATCAAAGCTTAAATGCCAAATTCTCAAGCTGAACTGAGTGGACTGAATCATCAGTGTCACTAATTAAATCCATAGCTTTTAGCACCAGAGGTCACCTTACTGGTGAAATTGCCACCATCAGCTCAGTCATGTCCTGTAAAGTCAATTTTATTTATCACAATTCACAAATTTGCCTCTGTTGCAGGTGGTGGTAGTTCTTAATTAAGCCTAGATTTGTCTTGAACAGAATGAAGCAGTTTGAAAAAGCAACAAACTGAACGTAATTAGAAAAATCCAAGACTGAAGTGAAGGCCATCAGAAGCAGCACACGCTGACATTCTGCTTAATACATCTCATTTCACTTCTTTCTTGCTGGAAGTGAGATGAGATGCCACTCTCACGTATGAACATTAAGTATAAAGCTCAGTTTAGCATGATGGAAAAAAGCTTATAAAATGCTCTAAACGTTGATACAGATGCTTAATGATATGAGTTTAAATGTCAATGTGACCATTTGGGATAAAAAAAAAGAAATGCGATCCTGTGCTTGGCCAGAAAACTAGGAAAACATATTACTCTTTTTTTTCACACTAATGGAGTACATTTGAGCAAAACAAAAAAAGTAGGTCTCATTAAAGTCTTAAAAGTATTTAAGAACTTTTCTGACGTTTCTCCACCAAAAATACCAAAATGAAACACGAGACATGAGACAATTGTTAATAAAGCAAAGCTTGGTTTGCACATTAAATCATTCACCTCTACCAAATGAACAGGGGAGAGAAAGAGGAAGATAGGGAAAATAAGCATGGCAGAGAGAGAGAAAAAAACGGAAAAATAGTGAGAGGGAGGAAAGTGAAGAATTGAAAAGAGAAGAAAAAGGAGAAAATGGCAGCGCGGAGAACAAGGGGGGGTTGCTGTGAGTAATTTGTCAATCTCAGTTTGTGGATTTTTTTTGTTTCAGCATCTTCCAGACAAAGAAAGAGGAAGAAGTAAAATAAATGAAGAAGAAGATGAAGAAGATGAAGAAGAGGGAGTCTGTTTTGATGCTGAGTTCTGCACCTGGGAACTCGCTAAGGAAGCCAGGTTTGGAAAGCCTATTTGAGTGTGAGAGAAAGCCTGTGAGAGAAAAACACTGGTGTGTGTGTGTGTGTGTGTGTGTGTGTGTGTGAGTGAGTGTGAGTGTGAGTGTGAGTGTGTGTGTGTGTGTGTGTGTGTGTGTGTGTGTGTGTGAGTGTGAGTGTGTGAGTGTGAGTGTGCGCGCACGTATCCTTGTGTAACTCCTGCATCACTCGCGCAAATGTTTCTATTTTGGTATATTTGCTGTGTGTGTGTGTGTGTGTGTGAGTGTTAGAGATAAAGTTTGTGTGGGAGATTGAGAAATTGAAAGGCGGAGTGAAAGAAGGTGAAGATAGACAGATACAGAGAAAGGTGAAGAGCCACAGAGATAAAGTGATGGAAATAGATGGCTTTAGAGAGCTGGAAAGATGGAGAAAGTGATAGACACGGGGTACAGGGAGAGAAAGAGGGACCTTTGGGAGCCACTAATTCAAGGACCGGCTAATGCACACATCCATGAAGACCTGGGGCTTCCTCTCCAACTACAAAGGAGTCTGCTCTGTTTTCCTCTGAGGATGCCCAGCAGCACTCCTAACACTGTGAGGTCTTTGTTTCTCTCATTTCCTTCCCCCCACTTCTCTCTCCATCTCCCTCTTTTTCTCTCCCACTCTATTTTTCCGCATCTGTACACCTCCTAATCCTCTCTCCTTTCTTCCGCTGATTTGGCGAGCGTGTCTCTTTTATTTATTCATTTGCTTCTCACCTAATTTTTTTCTTTATCCTCCATCCTTTTCTTTTTCTCACCTTTATCCCCCCCCCCCTCCCCTCTCTCCCACTCACCCACTCTCTCCGTCGGTTTATCTGTGCCTTGCATTGTGTTGCTGTTTGGATTTGGATTGTTTGCTGTGTGAAACGTCTTGTTGCTTATTCGGTGTAGTGCAAAGTGTCAGAGTTAATGACTGTTTACTTTGCTGTAATTATTCATACACACCAGCCCACAAAGGTAAACTCATGATGTGTAACACAGGCCTTTTAGAGGAAGCTTTAATTTAAAGCAACTTACACTGTATGTGGACACCCCTTGTGTACTAGAGCTGTTTATAACTGTGTGGGCAAGGGCCATTATTCCAGTTAAGGGAAATCTTAATGGTACACCATGCCATGATATTTTAGACAATAGTGTGCTATTTGGGGAAGACCCTTTACTGTTTCAACGTAACAATGCCCCTGTGCACAAAGCCAGGTCCATAAAGGCATGGTTTTCCAAGTTTTGTGTGGAAGAATCTGACTGGCCTGCCATCAGCCCCATTAAACCTTTGTGATAACCTGGAGCGCCGACTGAGAGCCAGAACCATTTCTCAACATCATTGCTCAACCTCACTAATGCTCTTGTAGCTGAATGGGAGCAAATCCCTGCAGACAGGTTCCAAAATCTTGTGGAAACTCTCCCCAGAAGAGCGGAGGCTGCTAGAACGGTAAGGATTTGGGGGATTGCCAGGAAAATTTGGCACAGTTCCCCTCAGGATGAGCTGTAATAACTTTGGTGATCCCTTAACTTACCATCTAAAGCCACCATCAGGGCAAAGTTTTCCTTTGTTCAATACTTTACGTTTTCGTTGTTAAAAATGTTTTTAGCATTGTTATTGTGAGCGCACACACGGCCGCTAGTCACATACTGTACATGTTATTTTATACCATGAGAGTGAGGTCGACAGAAAAAGGAACAGTAAATGAGCCGGAGTTACACTTTGACAATGGATGGCCAAAGTGGGGAAAAGAGCAGGATTTTCATTGGTCACGTTCCTGTAAACGTACCTGCCAATTAACCTGATTCAGATTCCCAACACCCCCCTCGATTTGGTTTGCTTAGTCTGATTCACCCGGGCCTCATTGTTTCTCTCTACATCTCTAATTCCCTGTGTTTCTCTCTTTCTCTGTCATTCCACCTCCCCCTCTCTCCGACAGCCCCCCCTGCTTTTCTTGGTAATCCTAAATCGGGTGAACGGAGATAGAGTTTTCTCCCTGGCCTCTCTGCCTTTTATCCGTCCCCCCAAATCCAAAGCTTCCTCTGCCCTTCAATCCAACAGGACACTCATGCAAAACTGCAAACGCAGACCCAAACAAACACATATCAGGCACTTGAAGGGGTCCTCTAAACATACACATTGTACGGACGATTTAACATACACACAATGATTTCCACGAAAGAGACCTATAGGGGGAAATTTGCCCAAATTCCTGCCTCATCCCAAACATTCCCAGCCAAGTCCGGCCCACTGTCTGCTCAATTCCTGCCGCCATCATCCAATCCTGCTCCCCTTTCACCGTCGGAGCATCAGAGGAGCCAATCAGATTAGTCGTGGAGAGGAAATTGGAGAAGGTTTGGCAGCGAGTCATCGAGCCTGCTTTTCCCTTTCATGTTCTTCTTTCACTTGCACTTTTCCTCTCACACACACACACACACACATATTCAGAGATACACACATGCAGGGGACAAGAAAGAGAGTTGCCCTGGGAGACAGAGGCCTGGGTGAAAGAAGGATGCTGGCAGTGAAAGGGCCTGACCCATCTCTTGGCAAAAAAGAACCTCTCACCCCCCTCTAATGCACTGAAAGGAAGAGCATAACAATGCAAGGCAAAGCATTCTGGGTGATCCCTGGACCCCTGCACGTGCCTTCATGGGGGAAGGAAAATGGGCCGTGCATGTGTGCATGTTGGTGTGTGTGAAAGTAGCGGCGAACTTAAGCCGTGGGAGCTTCTTCTTCTGCTTCTTCTTCTTCTTCTTCTTCTTCTTCTACTTACTCAAGACAAAGATGAAAAGAAAGAACCCCCCCCCTTCTTGGTTTCTCCTCCCTCCAAATTACAGCTCCAATCGTTACCAGCAATTTGTATGCAAACAGTGTCATAATCACAGTAAATTAAGAACTTCTCTCTGAGATGTCTCGTGGAGGATGATGAACGGCGATGACGGGCTGTAAGTTGTGGCAGTCAGAGGAAATGATTAGGAGTTCTAACTGAATGCCGACAGCTACACCCCTTGATAGCTTCACTGGGAGGGAGGCTTCACCGTGCCGCTGACACCTGTCCAGTCTGCTTAGCTCTCCACATGCATGGAGTTGATTTGGGAATGGGGCATCTCCCTTCTGCCCTCTCCCTCCCTCTCTTCATATACAGTAAATACGTCTCTCTCTCATCCCCTCTTTCTCATTTCTATCTCTTCTCCCACCCTTCGCAGGTTGGACAGACCTAATCAGTCAAAGCCTTAGAAACAATCTGAGCTTTGCCATTAAATCCATACGGGAGAACAGGGGCCATATGTAAATCTATATTGGAGAGAGCATATCTGCCGGCACTCAGCCCCGCCTGTCATGGATCGATACAGCGTCTGTGTTTTATTAATAACTCTAAACGATGCTGCGCCCAGTCAGCCATTTATCAAACGCACCTCACCTCTGTGCATCCCAGTCTCTAAACTATCATTTCTCCACCCCCACCTCCTTTTTCATCTGACTGTATTAATCAGCAACTCTGTAACTTCTTTATTAGATAGGTGGTGTTGCTTCTTAAAGAACCATACCAGCTGTTCTGCAAGTTTTAGCCCATTTACTGCAATATAAATGACTTTGCATCACATGTAAACATTTTGCAAAGCATGTGTTTTATACATTTTGGTGCATTTTGGTGTTTACCGTTCTATTGGTTCATTGGTTTCTATGTGTTTCTATACAATATGAATCTCTACTTTCGGATTCATGCAGAAAATTGCTTGAGAGTTTATCTGTGAAATTAATTATAATTTTTTTGTTGGTTACATTTCAGCCGTGCATTGGTAGAAAGTAATTTAGGACATTTATTCAAGTATTATTTGTAATTAAGTACAAGTCTGAGGTACTTTCCACTTTACTGGAGTATTTCCATTTTCAATCTACTAAACTGTATATACCATTAGTTAATAGGCACAGATGTTTCGTGCCAAAGTCAATTTACTGGTACACACCGTGTGCAAACTGTTGTATAAAGACTTCTGTGGCTCAGAGAGTTTTGTCTAGTCAAGAAAAAAAACTTGGCCTGTGTTTCAAAGAGTGTAACGAAAAATGAAGTTGCATTATGTAGGATTCCAGTATTTTTGGAGCCTGACCCATACCAGGAATTAGAAACACAAAGTATATCAGCCTCTAATGCAACAAATTTATCTATTCTTTTAAAATATGTCAAAGCACCAACTTTATAAACGTGTAATAGTAAAGCTTTGGGCTACTCTTGTGAGTAATTCATTTTGGGGCCTGTTTTACAAAAGTGGTTTGCGAGCAGCGTTCACATCACGAATGGTGGCAGCTTGACATTTTACAAATGTCTGTCGTTTGCACATTACAGATACATTTGTGAGAACTACAGGGCTCCCGCTTTTGCAAATTGCAGCTTGGATGTGGCGAATTTAGTGAAAATGGGCTCATAAATACTTTGTTGTGATGCAATGCCAACTTTTCAACTCATTCTGTTTGGTAATGCAGTTTTTGCATTATCCTGTTAATATAACACTGACAATTCCCAGGGTAAATACTTAAAAAAAAAATAGTACACAAAAATAAATAGTGACCAAAGGCTGTCTGGTACAAAATGATCTGTATAACCTACATTTGAAAATTGGCTGCAACATTTTAAATACATGATTGATAAGTAAGGAGCTAAAACCTGCAAACCCCCTGCACGAAGGTCCTTTAAGGCATGCAGATTTTGATGCTGCAGCATACGTCTGTGCAGATAAAAGAGTGTCTGTGAGTGTAGAGGGCCTGACGTTAAGTTTGCGGATCCATGGAAGCAGAACATGAGATGCCTCCGCTCTTGGAAAAAGTGTTTAGAGGGAATATTCAATTTGTCAGAGTGGAGGAGCAGAGCAAAGTGCATTTGAGAGGAGGAGATGATGGTACGGTTTACGCCTACTTGTGGATCTAGGAAAAGGGAGGGAAAAGGAGGGAGGGAGGACTGAAAGCAACAAAATGGTGCGATCCACAAATAGGAAGTGGAACAAGAGCACAGAAACATATGGACAGAAAAAAAACGAAGAGAGAGAAGAAGAGGAGGAGGGAAAAAGGCAGGTAAGAAGGTGGGAATGGAGGAGGGAAAGACAAATTGAAAGAAAAGGGTGAGAGGTTTTCTGTCCCTCCCCTCACAGCTCTAAGACTCTCATTAGCAGTATTGATTCATGGCTTTTCAGGTCTTTAGCAGTCAAATGCTCATTGCACACACACGTATGCAGACCACACATTCAACCTCTCACACTGGGGTATTATGGTGGAATGGGTTTAAGGTACCATGAAGCCCGCCCTTGCATAACACTGGAAATTTCAGCTCCATAAATAGCACGGCATGCATTTTTAATTGCTCTCTTCACTGGCGCCCCCACGATGCTATCTGTCAACATTGCTAAGCCAGTCCTAGCCTTTTACACGTAACCTATTTAACAATTGTTGTAAACAGTATAGGAAATACCCACAGATAAGTGTTTTTTATTTGGCCTACCCTCATTGATATAAATGGGGCAGACCAAATAACAGAAACACCTGTCAGTGTAACGCAGTACAATTCAACAGCACCACAAACTGCAGCTTCCAAAATGATCAGTTGAATCTTCTCTAGACTTCTCTAAAATAGTTTCAACAAAAACCGACCATTATGACCTTCGATTACTGCAGGACTGTTGTGTCACACTGCATTCGTTTGAGCTAGGTGTAGCTAATTAACTGGAAACTAATAAACTAAAATCTTTAACAAGTTTTGGGACACAAGTTTAATTGGAAAACGACATATTTTTGAGAATTTTTAATTGTCGATTAAGGTGAAACCACTTAAGAGTGTAAACAAGTTTATTAGTGATTTGCAATGCAAACCAATTTGACCCTAGTCTGAAGCTACTGAACTGAACATCTGAAACATCTAAATACACACACAAGCACTTACTGGCAGCTAAACTAAAAGGTTATCGATGAAATAGGAGCATGTGAATTCAAGCAGCACCATTCGTTAACAGGAGCAACACCTCTTTAAATGCCTTTTTTGTTCTCCAAAGCGCACACACACACACACACACACACACACACATCTTCTAAACAGCTCTTGATTGGATGTTGTCGCTGACTGGGCGATTTTCTCTCTCAACGTCTGTGTGTGTGTGTGTGTGTGTGTGTGTTGGTGTGTGCATGCATGTGTTGTTAGGCAATAGCTATTGTGTATAGCTTTAGTTTAGCAGAGCTACAAAAGCCTCTAACAAGACTCCAAGTGACAGAAAGCACAGTAATGCCTTGTTAACCAGCCCCCTTACTTATATGATGCATATACACACACACACACACACACACGCACACACTTGTATGCTCTATGTTGTGGAAAGGTAACGCACACATACAGATTTACAGTAATAAATGCTGTAAGAACACTGAGACACAGACTCACGCTTGCATTTTAGACACCAATGGCTCATATGTTTGTGTTTTGACCAATTTTCATCCAAAAAATACCCAGATTTTTAGTATCAGTTTATGTAGATTTCCACCCAGTTTTATGTCTCCATGCGTCCCAAAGTAGTACTTTTTTAAAAAGGAAGTCTTTTTTGACAGGCACAGCTCAGGAAATGCCTCTTATAATATAAAGTGAAGAGAAAATGGGAAGAAAATGCAAATGAGCTGCTGATCTTGCAGCACCGTAGCTCAGAGTAAGGAAGGAAAAATTGAAATAGTTAAATGTTTGCGCTGCAAAAATATATTTTTAAAATCCAATTTTCACATGAATTTAGTTTTTATTGCTTTTCAAGTGTGATTTTCTGTCCCGTTTTTAAATATTCAAAATAAACATAAAAAACTGAAATATTGAGCCATTCCTAATCTTACTTCACAGACACACACATACAAGCACACAGACTCACAAATCTCCAGGCTTGCAAACACACTCACTCACACTGTAGATGCATGACATGTAGTTAAAGTACACACACACACACACACACACACTCCCTCCAGAGGGGTCCAGAGGTAGCTGACAGCTGTTCTGGGAGTGTTGAGAGACAGAGGTGGGGATAGTGTGTGTGTTTGTGTGTGTGGTGGGGGGTGGGGGCGGGGGCGGAGGTGAGGCAGTGTTTTTCGCTGTACTGGTAGATGGCTCTGACTCGAAGATGTGGAGGAAGGCTGGAGTTGTGGCTCCCAGCGGAGCGATGCATGGATTCCCTTCTTCTTCCTCTGTTGTCTTCCCTTCGTTCCGCTACCCATATTTCCCCCTCCTTCCTCACACCTCCTCCATTTATCTCACACCACATCGCTCCCAAACCAACATGTTGTGTTCTCCTGTGAGTACTTCCATTGACTAATTTTCTTACCCTTCTCCTTGTGTGTGTGTGTGTGTGTGTGTGTGTTAGAGAGGATCAAAGACTGACAGGATCTAGCTGGTCTGGACCTGGTAACCTTGCTGCACTGCAGATGTGCTCTAGTGGTTTCTAATATAATCACAGCCTCAGCCTGCGTGTTGGTTTTGCTTTATTGATTCCATACTCAAGTAAATACATTTAAAAAAGTCCCACACGGTCTTGATTCCTGCAACACAAAACTTTTCAGACATTTTTGGAAAACAGAACAATTCTCCATCAACTCCTGTGCCAGTGTATCCACATTACCATAATGCCAAGTCCATGTCAGGCGTTACTGTAGTTACCAGTTTCCAACTTGAACTGAAATTCTGTTGACATCGACATAACAAAAAATAACAAAAAGGTCAGATATACTGGGCTATAGGATACACAAGAGCCTGAAAAAGCAAACATAGATGCATCATGTCCACCTTTGTTCAACGTAATAAAACACTAATTAAATGGATGTAGAACTATATGGACCATGCATATTTATTATTATTGTTGTCCCTCACACAACAAACTACACAGTCAACTGCCGATTTGCTTTCCTGTTAAGTTTCCTCGATAGTTTAGGGAAAAATTGATTGTTAACATCGCTACACTTCAAATTCACACATTCTAAGAAAGTATCCTCAAAATTACGTTTATATACCACAAAATACTACTACGTAGTGACACCTGAATTAAGTTTTTTATCATCATAATGAGAAAAGTTTTTAATAAACTAAATGTCCATTAACAATGTATTTAATTTGTTTTCTCTACAACATGTGCTTTTGTAATATAGTAACCATTCCAACATTGAAAGTTTTTTATGATTATGTTCAGGCACTCTTCTGTTTGGTTTGGGAAAAATAATGGTCTTGGTTAATTATTGATATAAAATATGGAAGTTACTTTGTTAGCGCTTAACTGTAAGCATGATCGTTCACTAACCTCAACCAAAGAGGTTTTGCGCTGGTAGTTAAATTCCAATTAATTGCTAATGTAATCTAAAGTCTTTTAGTCAGAGCCCAGCAGGTCGGCTCAACATGCAAAACATTGTGAAACTATAAGGAAGCATACAATTCAACATAAAGTTTCCAATTTAAAATGTATCATCAGATAATTACTTATTTCAAGGAAATTCCAATTGTCTCTATGATTGGTACCACATTATATAGATCTTTCCAGGAGACTTCCTGGGCAATGACTGAACATTATTTAGAAATTACAGACCAGTAAAATAAAGTTACCCAGCCCTCTAAATCTGTCCAAACACTCATCTCCACTGCTACACTGACATGAATGCGGCACAATCCTCGTCCCCAGCTTCAAATACTTTCAGTGTACGTGAAATGTATTGATGTGCGTTAAATGCTGCAGAAAAGATGAAATAAATTGCACATTTCAGTTTTTAATTAGAGACGTGTTAAAAACTGTGTTGAAAACTCCCACATGCTTCGTCCCAGATCACTAATTGAACATCCACACATACGAAGCGGCACATTTCCAACACTGTCATCACACCGCGTCTAGTGAGAGCCATCGGCTACCCACATACTGACATTAAAATGAAATATATGGCTAATAGTTTGGTTAATGACTGTGTTCGTCTTGTCCCAGACTGGACGTGAAGATGTATTGGACATGACATACTGTTTTAAACAACCTAATTAGTCGTCGGAAAATGTCAAACTGGAAAGATAGAAGCTTTCTCCAGGACAGTGATGATTTAATAATACTCAGTGAGTGAATGAGATAAAACGACTTGCCTCTGTGATCTGCCTCTTATCCACATCTGATAGCAGCAGTAAATACCAGAGCTCTCAAATGAGGTTGAGAGGATTCCTACGTCTCCAGCGACTCGTTTTTCATTCAACTCATCGCTCTTGCATCGTTCTCGCGCACTCTTCTCTCCTACACTGTTTTTGTCAATAAAATACAGAGCTATTTAGTTACAGTGGCATGGGAACACTAAATTGACTTGGAGACACGTTTTAAGCATCCGCTCTGCGTATCCTTCTGTCTCTCTCTCTCTCTCTCTCACACCGTCTGCTTACTTTCCTTCATATAGAGGGCTGCTGGAGAGCGAGCGGCACTGTACAAGGTATCATTTTTCAATATCCAGCCCTTTTTCGATGTATCCTTTCTCCTTTCTCCCCTCTGTTTGCTGTCCATTAAACAGAGAGCTATTTGGTTACATTGACAAGGAAACTCTAAACTGGCGGGGGACGCTTTTTCTTCCGCTCTTTGATGCATCCCTCCACGGGTATTTCTCTCTGTTCTCCCTCTCCCCGCACCTTGCCAGGTACACAGAGAGCCAAGATAAGATGTTTGTTGTTGTAGACATGCATGGTTTTGGCTGCATTGTGCTCCTTACCTCCAAGAGCAACTGTTTGGGAAAATGGTTGGCTTTATTAGGAAATCTTGGACGCAACGAGGTATGGTTGGTAGCATCTATGAGAGTCTTTTCTGATATACAGGCTGGCAGAGGGGCAGACTCAAGTCTTGGGATTTAAGTTACAAAAATGAGGTCTTGACACTTGACTTGGACTTGTCTGTTGCTGTGAGACATGAATTACTTGAGACCGACTCACTGAAGACTTGAGAGGAACTCAGTAGAAGTTTAGCAACAAAAGTTGAGACGCGGGTTTATGTTGTCTAACTGGTGAAAACATTTGTTGCAGGTTCTTGTAAAGATCTTAAATTATGAGAATTTGTCATTGTGACAAAATACACGATTGTCCTGAATTAGCACACTGGTAGTACACAAGCGGTCAAGTGCCCCAAAGCTCCAGCGGCCCCAAAAAGGCAATGGTGTGGAAATTGGTTTGATTTATTGTAACTTAATTTGTGAAGAATGGGAATATGCATCACTAAAACACATTATCATTATCAACATGATGCAGGCTTTTAAGGTGGTTCCTGTATTTATTATCTGGGCCAGGTAGTGTCCCACCGCAGGGATACTGTTCACAATTCACACAGTGGTCATTTTTGAGCAGGTTCTTCTAGCCACGTCTTGCCCCGTGTTTTACTGTACTATCCGCCACCTCAAAAACATGGACATATGGTGCTACTAATGTCTGGTAGGACTACAACATTAATGTTTATGAGTAACGCGTTTCAAATTTGCATGAGCACCTGTTCTTTCTTTGTGTAACAGAAACCTGCATAAGAGCCAGCAAACAGTAATACTTTCTCCCACTTCTGTCTCTCCTTGCCTTTCTGTCCATTAAACAGAGAAACTAGGCTCTTGCAGCAGCCATTTGCTTTATTGAATAGAATCAGCCACGGTCACCCGCTCCTTAAAAAAATAAAAACACCCTCAAAGTGATAAAAAACACCAAGATTCCCAGGATAGGAAGTAAAAATGTTGAAGCTTTGAAATTCCAAACATCAGGGCAGCGCTTATATCTAATGCATTTCTATCACCACCAGTACTTTGATGTAACTTTCCCTCTCCTCTCCTCTCCTCTCCTCTCCTCTCCTCCCTGCCTGCCATCTTTTAAACAGAACTACAGTGGCAGCAGTAAGTTAGCCTAAATGAGTTTTGAGACTTTTTTAATCAAAGCATCTGCCATGTATATTTCTTCTTCCTGCTGTTTGCAATTTATCAGAGTGTGAGCCAGCCATCACTGAACCCAGCTACAGTAAGACATATACAGTAAAAAGCATGCAGCCCCCCCGCCACACACACTTTTCAATTGAAACCTCTCCCCAAGTCTCTTTTCTACCTCCTCCTCCATATTTCCTCACCGCTGTGCCTGCCGTCCATTAGTGTGGCAGCTGTCTGCAGCGGTGTGGCGGTGGCCTAAACTGTGCATTTGAGTTGAGTCATTAGTTTAGGTTCTTTTCCTCTTGACGTGGACTCAGCTGACTGTTCCCAATGCTCACTCACCCAGTAGAGGGGAAATAGTTGATTCTCCCTCTCCCTCTCTCTCTCCGTTTCTCTTTTTGTCTCTACATGTTCTCGTCTTGGCTTGTGCCTATAATGCTTCCCTTTTGCTCTTCCCCCCCTCCACCACCAGTACATGTATTCTTGCACTTTCTGCTTCACTCTCTCCTGCTCTTATCTTGTTTCCTCTAGATGCTTTTGGTGGCTTATAGCTCTTCTCTTTTCCATCTCCATCTTTTTTCTTTGATGCTCTACATGTCCTCTCCATTACTTTGCTCTCTGCACCTATAACCCCCCCACATGTTCTCTCTATTCCTCTCTCTCTCCTTTTCCTGCCCCTCTTTCTGTATTTGCATCAGCAGTTGTGGAAGAAGTACTCCCTTACTTCTTTTTGCCGCATATTAATACACATTTGGTACTCAATATAAACTACAGTACCTATATTCATGGTAATGAAGGAACATTGCTTGTTAGGTTAAATTTGTTTTTTGGTCTCTTCATGGAATTTGACGACATTAAGAAAGATATAGAATATTGACAAATGTTTCCTTAAAACTAGTTACTATAACAATCAAATAAATGTAACTAAAAGCACAATTTTCCTCTCTGAAATGTCATGAAGTGGAAGAAGAATAACATTAAGTGAAACACTTAAGTAAATGTAATGCCTCAAAATTGTATTTAATGCAGTAGATATATGCTCCACCACTGTGCAGCAGTCACCCTTTCCCTTTTTTCTCGCCTTCCTCTTGTTAACGTCATTCTTTCTTTGGCCATTTCCTTTTTTTCCCCGTCTTCCCTCCTTTGCACTTTACGGCCCTCTTTCATCCCTCCTCGCTCTCTTTCCTCCCACTCCTGTACCTCGCTCTCTCCTCCCCAGAGGGAATGAGTAAGTGTATGGTTGAGTGGAGAAGAGAGGTGGGTCTTGCCCTCCCAAATTCTATTTCAGAGAAACTCGAGCTCAGAGAAGCATGTCTGCCTTCAGTGAGCAAACGCTGGCCTGCTTTTACAGTTTCATAAGCAGCGCAGGAGCGCACGCCACGATAAATACGAGTCCCAAAACCAATAAATACATCAACAGAAAACAGACGTCAAACGTTTTGCCCTCGCTCGCTTCCTTTAACCCTGAGCCACGTAATGAAACGTGGGGGGAAAAGTCAGGGAGCGTGCGTTCCCACGCCTATACATGATTTATATCAATGTAAAGACACACAGAGGTAAACACACGTGCACATGAACACACACGTACTCAGATGACCTGTTCTTTCCGCTTTAGTTGTTTGGGTGAGGTCTCTTCAGCCTGACGAGTAATGGTGGCAGCACACACACACACACACACACACACACACACACACACTCACACACATACACACACACACACACACACACACACACACACACACACACACACACACACACACACACACACACACACACACCCGCACCAAGAGGAGCACGGCTGGCAGAGGGAGTATGAATTATACATCCACCCTGTCTCTATGCATTAGATAGAAAAAAAGGAGAGATGGAGGGAGAGAAAGAGAGATGGAGGTAGAGAGAAAAAGAAATGGCAGCAATGTAAGTAGGAGATAACATGTTCCAGATACAGAACATGTTATCCTGTGATGAAGAGGAGAAAAGAGGAGGGAGGCAGAGGAGAAGGAGGAGGTAACGTCCATAAGCTATCATCTCAACAGTATGGCCTTAAGAGAAACACTTGCGTTTTTGTTTTGAGTGTGTGAGAGAGTGTGTGTTTTATGTGTGTGTTATGCACAGGTCCACAGCTGGATATAGGAATCGCTCCTAGCAACATCTTTCTGCTGCTGTGATGCTCATTGGTTCACAGTTCAAAGAGTTCTTTCCTCTGCAGATGGGGGGAAGCAGGGAGAGGGAAATGCACACACACACACACACACACACACACACACACCAACTGATTTGGGGGGGATTTTCATTTTACTTCCCGAAAGCACCAGCCTCGGTTCAGATTTGTTCGTTTGGTGGAAGAAAATGGCAACAGTTCGAAGCTAAAGTGCTTCGGGGATGTAAGAGAGAAACCTGTGCTTTCGCCGGAGATGCCAACCAAATCCACTGTGGTGAAAATGCAGGGAGGACTGACTGCCTGTCACTGCTGTCAAGAGAAATGGCTCACATCTCTGAAGAGTCGACTTCTTGGGAATAAAAATAAATTCACATATATTTCGATTGAGAGCTGTCCAGTTTCTGCTGGCGGTTACTGTGATACAGAATGGTTTTTACAATTTAATTCAGTTTGTCTTTTGATTAGATTTTGTTTGTTCGGTTCATGTTTGCTTCATTAGTTTGTTCTGAGAGATGAGGGGCCTTTTATCAGCTTCTCGTTCTTTTGTTTTTATCTCAGCTGACCAAATTGGATATTTTCTCTTCTCACATCTGTGGTTCATCGCGGCCTTGAAATTCACTCCCCACATAAAGAATAATATGAACAGACCAAAACATGTTAAAGAAAGTCTTATGAAATACTACCACAAATTTAGCCAATTTGAACATCCCAGTGAGAGATGACTCATTCTGTTTAAGGGTTTTTTATTTTAATTAATTTATTGGTTCGTGTTGGTCTGACTTTTTCTTTAGTTTCAGTCTAAAATTTGAGTTGAAATGTGTTTGACAGAGCACCAGAAACTTAATCTTTAATCTGCATTTGTTGTTTGTTTGTTTTTATTGCCGTTATCGCCGCCACGATACAGAACAGATACAGCTTGAACGGGTTTCATGGGAGTTGAGTAAACAAAAGAGTAAATAGATGAATAAAACAGTGAAACAGCAGGGGGGAGAACGACCTAAACAGAGGTTAAGAGATTCTCACATCGTGGCTAGGCTTTGGTGTTTTTGTTTTATTTTGAAGGCCTTTGTAAATGTTCTTTCTTGGACATCAGTGCTGCTGCTGTAAAATGATACTAAGACTCAGAACATCACACTTTCTTCATGATGCTAATGCAGCTGCGCCCTGCGCTGCATAGCGTGGTGAAGTTGCATGGTGCATCAGCATGGTGAAGAGGGGAGAGTTTGGGATTCTGCAGTAAATTTAGGTTATTTATAAATCGGCAGCTATAATGGAATCGTCATGGGTTTTATCGAGTGCTCCCAGCAGTCGCACACACTCATTCATCCATTTGCACAGGCAACCGCACGACCACAACAAATCCATGCACACACATTCACATTTGAATAATTTCCACATTTTCACAGAGAAGTGAATTTGCTATTATTGAAGAGGGGAGTGTTTTGAAAGACTGCGTTCTCACACTCACACTCATGTGATGGAAGTGAAAAGGGAATAACAGGAAACCTCTGAAGAATGGCAGTGGAAAAGCAGTCATCATTAGAGAATAACAAAATGGAAATGTGGGGTAAAGAAAGGAACTCTGTACAAAAAGGCTTGAAAGTTCACATGAGTGAAACAGATGTACAGCACACATCTAATGGAGTCAATTCACGCTTAACCAAGGGTACAAAAACATTACCTCCTTGGCTCTTGTCAATAAAAAGTAACGACAAACAGTAACTTCCCACGTGTTTGTTCTTCCCTCTCATCGCATCTGTCATCTGTCAGCCTAGAATACGCCCATGAGCGTGGCCCAGGGTGTGCGCTCGGGCGAGCAGGACCTACCCAGGAAGGATTTGATCTGCAGTGGTTGCCCAGAGCTTTTTGAATTGGATTATACCCGAACTTTCCTGGTAGGCATATTAGTTCATATTCTCCTCCGACTGGGAGCTTCCCGACTGCTCCGTGGACAAATCATTTGGATGCAGGCGGTGGCGTTTGGTGTCACAGCCGAGAGACACAGCAAGACACAACAAGGCCATCAACAAACAGGAGGGTGGGTCTGAGAAACGGGAGACACTCTGCTGGGAGTGAAACCACCTTCCTCATTACTGACTCGGAGTTGTTTGCTAAGTAGCTCCCCGGATGCTTTAGTAAGAGTGCGTTAAGCGCCGGGCAACAAACGGGGCTTCTAAATAAAAGACCAGTAACTGACACTCATGGCCTATTTGTTTCCTCTTCAGAGGGATGAGGTGAACAGCGAGGTCTTTGGATTTATTACCCTGTCACCACAAAAACCCACCTACACCCAATTTACAAACCATTTTCTTGGGAACTGAGATTTAGAGAAGTGTTCGCTGCCAAAATAAGAGTGTTTTTCTTTTACTTATGTAGTAAACTGCACCAAACCTAATCTGAGTCAACAAAAATAATATTAAGCAGTACAATTTGCACAGTTTTGGAAAATTCCCACATGGATTTTTCTGAACAAGTGCAATTTGATTACTAGCTGATTTGCTATTTTACAGCAAAAAAAACAAATGGTCATGTGGGATTAGAGCCTTTCACACTCCCGTGACCTGTCAAGCACAAAGTGTGCATGCAGAATAAAAGATAATTGTGGACATTCACTCATCACGTGTCTTTTTCAAAGTCAAAATGGGATTAATCTCCTGTTGGAAAAGAATGTCTATCATGTCTGAACAAGCAAACTAGACAACTAGACATTCTCAATTGCTAATTACACTTCTTTTAATGTGTGTGTAGGTGGTAAACTATTATTCTATTGAGAAGATTAGGTTTAACTTAAATTCATAACCCTAATGACTATTCCATGGGGCTATATTTTACATTTACCATCAGTAAATATCAAAGAGAAACATTTGAAATGATTCATGTTTATCTGGACAGCTGTCAAGAGTTTCCCTGAATCTCGACAATGGAGGTGCTGAGTGCAATATGAGCATGAGCAAAGAGTCACAGCAGCCACGTTTATGGGCAAAATGCCAGGTTAAACTAACACTGAAATCTCCCTTTAATATAATGGTAATGTAATCCCATTGTGTATTCATATGGGATATTCTGTGATGTGTTGGCTGAAGAAACTGGGTTAGAAGTGCATTGTTTGCTTTAAATGCCTCTCACATCTCATGCAGGAATTCAAATAGAATTTCAGGACTTACAATATGTTTGCCTGACTAATCAGGGGTTGCAGGCTATACTGCTTGGCCATGATGCTCGGATGCTTCACCCATGCCCTGCCCTGTTAAGATGGTACTGATGGGCCAATCTAAGCTTGTGGCTTGGCGATGTCCAATTAGAGAGCCGTGTGTGACCTCACAAGCACTAGACTTATATTTTTTTTTTCTACAGCCCTCTGTCTTTGCTGGGACAGAAAAATCACACATGCGTTCACTTTTCGTGTTCTTCCGCTGTACACCGTTTTTTCATCATCTAACACCTATCCGACAAAGCATTATTCACACCTCCACCCACAGATGACTAAACTGACCGGCAATTACACAACCACAGTTAGCATGCTCTGTTAGCGGTTTTGTAAACAAATCTGTTACGCTGATTTTCTTGGGACAAATTGGGAGGCTTGTCTGGGATTTGAACCCAGCGCCACTCTCACCCAATGCACGACTCGCACATTATCGTTTAGCTGAGGGGATGAAAAAAAACAAAAAACGAAGGGGTCAGCTGTTTTATTTTGCCTATGCAAAGAGTCGATGTGTTGATGTAAGGTTAACGTGTCTACCGTAACATCAGAGAGCATTTTAAATCATCTTCTAAAATACGATCATCGTCTTCATCATAACTTCGGGCTGAGTTATCGCTTCATGTCATGCTCGGTTTTTTCTATTTCCAATGCACACAGTACACTCTTGATATAACACATGGACACACACACACGCTCTTGATCCCTCACCAGCATACATAGTCCCTTACACACACGTGCTCAGCTGCACATGGATGTATTAACCACACGCTTCCTGGTCCGTGTCTAATCTACTCCCCACTGATTTCCCACCTTGCTGATCAATAATTCATCAATCTAATCTTCAATAATGTTTTTAATCAAACTTTCATGTGACAGGACGACAGTGTTGGAGCGATTTTAATATAGAACAATTAAAGAAGTTGTTGCCCCCCTGTGTGCACACAATGGAACATGCATGAGGTGGAGGCGAATATATAACCGCATGAGTCAAAGGTTGGGTTTTTCTGCACGGAGTGGTTAGCGATATGAATGGAGACAATGGACAATGGAGAGACTAACTATTCTGTGACTCCTCTCTGCTAATGGCTTTAATGAGGTCTCTGGAGCCGTGGCTCTTTAAGACGGAGGAATAAAGTGGAGATCCATAATGGGAACAAGCGGAGAGAATGAAGACATGGAATGAAGTAGATGAAGAGTGTGATTAATGGCAAATAACTTAATAGAGGTGAAAAGAGTGGCAGGGGAGTGATAATAGAGAAAGCAGTGCATATCCATAAGCTCACAAGCCCGCCCGCCCAACCACACACACACACACACACACACACACACACACACACACACACACACACACACACACACACACGGGGTCATTCATCAACATTATTCACAGATTCGGGAGCCACGGTTTACAGCAGTGAACATCGCAGCCACTGTGCTTGTTTTGTTTAGGGATGACCCATTTTAGATAAACAAAACATCAATAATGCTTTCCTCAGCAAACACGCAGCTGTGCACGATCGTGCACACAAACACACACACACACACACACGGACGTGCAGGCCAAAACTTGCGCGCCCGCTCCTCTCCTAACTCTGTGCGAGAGGAAGTCAGCGAGGGTGTTTGAAGTGTGTTTGATCAAACAGAGAGTATGCAGCACCACTAGCGGATGCCACAGCCTATACTCCTCACTGCACCGAGAGACAGCAATACACGCCTCCTGTCAATTTTTCTCTTTTTCTCTCCATCGCTCTTCATCCTCACCGCACTTGTTTTTTCTCGTTCCTCCTTCTCTTCTGTGTCCATCCCGTCCCTCTTTCCCCCTAATTTGGGATTGGTTTAAAAAAAATGTTTTGGGTTTATTGCCTTAACAAATCACATAGTAATTGCTGTAGACACTAATCTCATTAAGATACATGGCTGACAGCTTTTTAAAAAAACTTTATTTCATTTGGACCAATTCTTTTCCTCTTCCTATTTCACAACACATCCTTATCTCCAAAAAAATGAGCGAGCTCCTCAGAGCCATATTCCTTGTTAGGCAAATATAATTCACCACCTTGCATAAACTATAAATACATCAGTATTGCTTCCTTCCTTCCTTCCCTCCTGTCTCTGGCTTCACCTCAGGCTTTGGATGATTGGTGCCACAGCGAGCTTCATGTCACCCACTTGTGTCCACGCAGCCACAGTGGAAATAAGAAATACAGATCGCGGATTCTGCACAAGCTCTGTTTATTCAGAGGCTGATAGCTGCTGCATGTCTTCCAGTGCAACAGCTATGAAGGACGCCAACACAAAGCCCGGTGAAGAACAGAGCCCTCCTGCAGCCCCTTCAGTAATCAGGGATGAGAGGAGGTGGGAGAGGAGGGAGCAAAAAAAAAAAAAGGGGGGAAGCCGAGAGAAGAGGAGCCCAGCAGTTGCTTTAGAACTACACAAGAGCCGAGGAAAATTTGCCGGCCTTTGATTAGGCTTTTCAAACCGGTGTAAGGATCTTTTTTTTTTTTTGTTTCGACTGAAGCCAACACACTTACACACTCCTGACCAACACCTAAACACCCACACAGAATGGCCAAAGAAATAAAAAAGGCACGCACGTATCATTATCCACACACACAGCTAGCAGGCAGGCACACGCAAAACATAAAACATGGTGGACACAAAAGCAGAAATGAACAATCTCTCCCTCGTTTGTGACATAACACCTCTCTGCAGCTGTGTGAGTAAGTTAGAGGTGACGCCTCGAAGAATGGAACAATCTCATCAGCGAAGAATCTCCTCAATTTTCTATTTCCATTCGAAGACAAGTCAGAACTGACAAAAAAAAAGCCCTAATAATGTTCTCACATCTCCTCCATTTCTTTATTTTCCATAGAGAGGCAACAGAGGGAGGGGGGGGGGAGAAGAAGAATCTTAATGGAGTGCTCTGATTATCTTCTCACAAACCTCCTAAGGAGAGAGACAGAGAGGGGAGGGGAGAGAGGGGGGAGGTTTAGGGGGTTCTTTTTGGGCTACGGGAGAGAAGAGAACAGCAAAGAGGAGGTGACTCATCATGGTCCTTTCATCACTGAGAGTATCTTCAAACCCATTACTAATCACACCGTCTTTGACATCATCATTATATTCAGAATCGCACCAGTAAAATCAACAATGTCCTCTCTATTAGCATCAGTGTCATTATGCTTGTTATTGTCAACAACGTCCTCCCTTGAAAATCACTTTTGGATTTCCTCCCGTCTCTCACCCCGACATCATCTTCATCATGCCACTGCAATCACTATGATTATCAATATCCTCTCTGCTGGCGTCGTCATTATTGTTACTATCACCATCATCAATAGTTACTTTCAGGATTTTCATCATTCTTTACTTTATCACCCTCCTCATCCTCAATGTTGGCATCATCATCATTATCATCTTCATTGTACCAGTGCATGATGAATCACTGTTATCATCAATTACATCTCTATTATGTCATCATGAATAGTTTTACTATCAACATAAACCTTATCTTCATCATCATAATAACCACTTTCACCCTTGTTATCATTTTCACATTCATCCTCATCCTTATCTTGAAAGTGCAGCAATATATCTATTAGAGCATCAAAATCAGCATCGCCCCCACAGCCACATCATCATTATCATCTTCATCACCATAGCATGATAATGACTTAAATAATTTTTATGAGTTTCCTCCTCTTCCTCATCACCATCATCGTGATCCTCCTCATCCATCCTTCATCACACCAAAGAAATCACTATGACAATCTAGTCATCATCATCATCGTCATCATCTTTATAATATCATCAAATCAATATGATCCTCAATTTTAGCATTAAGGTCATTATCATTCTGACTGTAAACATCCCTTTTATAATCGTGGTTTTTGCCATCCTCCTCCTCCTCCTCCTCATCTTCATCACACCAGTTACATTTATGTGATCATCAGTATATCCCTATTAGCATCAAGGTAATCACCATAATGCTAACATCTAATCATCAATATCCTTTTTATTAGCATCACTGTCATCATCGTTATTGGTATCGACACCATCGCGCCATGATTTTATTATTTTCCTCTATATCCTGTATCACTGCCATCATCATCATCATCATCATCACCAGTATCTTCAGTATGCCAGTGCAATCATATCATCATCATGCCATAATCAAGTTCATAGTTTTAATCCTTTAATTGTTTGAGTTGATACCTTCTATATTACACAATAAAACACCTTTAGTAAACAAAAAGAGTCTAAGTTCAATGTGGAATTAATATAAAACACATACAAACAGCACAAAAAAAACGTTCAATCCATTTTTGCAAATATATAATATATATATTATATTATATTACAAAATCAAATGTAAAAGATTTTATTCTTTATGTTTTTGCTATATTTCGTGTCTTTATTGGTGAGGCAACGCTACCCATCCTGCTGATTACCACTGACACCATCATCACATCATCATCATCATTAACATTAATATAATCAGCACCACATGAAAACATTGACATGGCCGTCATAGTCCCCATCATCATCAGTCACCAGCCTCGTTTTCCTCATCAACATTTTAATCACTGTCGTTATGTTCCCCGCTGTTTTCATTATCCTTATCATCTTCATAAACATCATTAGCATCGTCGCCGTGATCAACACTGATTTTATTTGTGTAAATAAACGCCTAAAATATCACATTTATTTCAGTTAGGGTAGCTGAGGATTTCATATTCAGTAGAGGTCTGTCAGCCCGGTGAAGAGAATACTAGCAAGGTTTGGAAACTTTGATTCTAAAAGCAGAAATACATCTGTGGGGGGAAATAAAGCAGCTAAAATAACCGAGTACAACTCAGGTGTAGGAAAGATCTGAAAATAGTTGCCCCTATGTTAGTTTGAGAGCCTCCCCCCTCCTGCTTTCAAAATGCAGATGGCCAAAAACAACCGTTGTAATATGGCTTTTGTCCCTGAGGCTGTCAACACCAGATGAACTATTACAGCTGCATTGTATTGAAGGACTCTGTACCTGTCCTGAATCTGTAATGTGTAAGGTGTTTCATTTATGTGTTGACTATGCCTGAGCTGACACGTTTTCAGCCTGGATTGCCGACAATGACGACAGATTCAAGCATCATCGCTTTCATTAACACCTCTTCCTGTCACCCTCATATGTTCATCATCGCTAGTGCCATCAGTATCGCCTGCGTGGCATCAGCGATCAATATCATCACCACCGACATAATCACCTCCTCTCATCGTCTCTGTCTGCAGGCGCATCAAAGATTAGAGGCCGGATTTTTTTGATATATATAAAGCCCTCGGAGTCTTGCTTAGAATTAGCTCAGGATTAGACCTGAGGTGAGGATTATTCCGCAGGTCAGAGGGAATATTGCAGCTCAGACTACATTACACACACACTGAACCAGAAGGTGGCATACTCATGGACACCCGGGAGAGTCGTATAGGAATCAGAAGGCTGAATTAGTCAGCAGCCTCGACACCGAGCAGAATTAAGTAGCGACAGAAGCATGAGAATGCTGCAACATCTGTTGATTCTGCCTTATTACGTGTCATTAGCATAGTGTAAAATGAAGGGTTTGTTTACAGTGCCCCCACTGTGGATGAAACCAAGGTAGCGGGGCGTCCATAGCTGCCTGGGAATTAGACGATTTCTCCCAGACTTGTCTGATGGATTACAATGCAAATGATTCATTCGCTCCTTCTTTTGTTTGACTTTCCACTCCCACTGTTTGAAAATCTACCGGGGATTTTTTTCTCTCTCCCTTTTCTGGATGAAGATGAAAAACTGGTTAATTACTGCTCCAACACATGCATGATTATGTGCCCACACACACACACACACACACACCCAAGCCAACAGTGTCACGATGCTATTGTGTGTAGTCTGACAAGGAGAAAATAACCCTGCCGTCCAAACATTTTTAGGGTGAACTTTGGAAACCAAATTGTTTTTCTGAAATAAAATTAAAAAAACAAAAAACATCCAGTTGATTATCAGTGTAAAAGTTACCGGGGTCAGCACTTCGTTCGGGAAAACGGGCAGGGGAAGCATCCGCATGAGCTCATCCCTCCGTCTTCACTTCCTGTATTTTAAATGCCAACTTTCTCATTCTAAAAAGCTGCTGTGCGCCAGAGGTCAACCGTAACACTGGGTGAGGCACAATGCGAAAGGCCAGTGTTTCCCCTGTAATGCCAGCCCCCCCCGACATTCACCTGCTGGGACTATCCAACCATGTGCTTATAGTTGCTTTCTCTCCACCTACGCTGCTGCATGTCTGTCTTCATACTTCCAGAAGTAATTTTCCTTTGCCTCCATCTCTCTCTCACCACCTCAGATTTCCACCACTTTTCCTCTCTTTTTCCACCTAATTTCTCTTTCCTCTCCATCTCCCTTCCGTTGCTTTGATTCCGTTTCCTCCCCCCACAAACCCTCCTCGTGTTTCTTCTTTGTAAACAAAAAGGAAAAATTGAAGTGGCCGTGTCTTTGTTATTCACCCAATTTTTTGTCCTCCTTCATGTTCAGTTTCCGAGGGTCCCTAATTCTTCAAGCAGATCTCTCCGATTCCCTTTTACGTTTGTCTTTTTTTTTTTGTCTCTCAGGGCCAGTACGAGGTGTAGCCAGACAGTAGTGTATGTGTTATTATCAGTCTCCAGCTTGTCTATATGAGACTGAGAGGCCGGGCTCCCATCAGAGTATCAGGCAGACAGAACTGAAAGAGTCCTATTCTTTCGCTCGGCTAACACAATCTGTACAACCAGCCGGGACCTGAGAAAAAGTATTAGACGGGAGCAGAAACAAGGATGGAGCAGGAATGACAATGCCTATTGTTTGCTATGTATTGAGTGCAGTCTGGCATTTTTCATATTCTGGGCTAGTATCTTCCTATTTTGTCCTCTCTTATTCATGCTTTCATTCTTTCATCTTGTCTGCTGGCCTCTCTGTCTCTCCTTAAACCCCCCCGGCTCGTTGACTCTCTCTATCTCCCAGCTCCAACAGTTTCTCTCTCTCTTCATTAACACAACAACTCCTGGGATCTCCCCAGGTTGTTTCGAAGCACTTACATCATCATCACTACCACCATCACTGCCACAGCCATTACCATCAACACACCTCATTAGCGGAAGGTAGCAACAGAAGAAGCAACACTGCAGCGTAATTATTTTAAAGCAGCTCCTCCGCATGAACAATCAAACGTGTGGGGGGTGGATGTCAAAATAAACATTTCATTTTTTACAGATTCAGTGCCGTGCTGCTGACATACAAAGAACATCATTACACTTTTATGAGCAGATCAACTGATGATGATATTTTGGAACATGCACAGAGACTCTCAGGGCAGGATTGAAAATGTAAAAAAAAAAGCACCTAACTGAAAAATGCATGATAAACCTACTTTGAAAATAATTTCTGAGACAAATATGATTCTAAGCTGCTTTAATAACAGAAAGAATCAAATCCTTAATCCTGAAGCGAAGGGAAGATACTTCTGCAACAGAGAAGTAAAATCATTGGGCTGGAGATATTTCTCAACCCGACACTGCTAATTCTTACGTGCGCTGGAAGTAGACTGAATGACACACGACATCAGCACAGGGGCCTGGGTTGCCATGAAGGAGTGAAGATTGTGTGTCGGGAGAAATGGAAGAAAAATCGAGATACCAAAAAGTTACGGAATACATAACCAGTGGACAAGCTACATTTTCTTCAATCATTTTCTAATACATGCAGTATGCAATCATTTTATTAGAATTGTTTTAATGTGTTAATTAGAAATAAAACATTTAAGCGCAATGGACCGACAAAAAGGTCCATGACTTAAACACTGTGTAACAAAATGTAGTGCCAGCAGTGTGCAGGAAACTCACTTAGTTTGGGCTTTTAAAACACACATTTTCTAAAATAGAACAATGAAGACAGCCAAAGAAGCACGAATGTGACAAAGTTTGTAAGTCTGACTGTTTGTGACGGGTTATTTCCTCGTAGAGACTTTCACACCTTCCTGTGGGCGTCAGCTGATTGACAACAGCTAACGCGGCAGCGATGCTCATCTCGGGCACGGCGACAAAGGAGATCAAACTGAAACTCACGGAAACTGATTTCATCGATTCATCATTTTGGTCTGTAAAATGACAACAGTTGTACCAGAATTATTCACATTAACGACGCTGCGCACAGGGAGCCAGCGTGCACAGGGCGCCTACCTCTGGAACACCTGCATGGTGTAATGTAAACAGCTACACCTGTGTTTGAAAAACCAATGTGTAAAGATATTGATTTATAGAGACATAAAACAGTGAAAAGCAGCAAATGATCACATTTAAAAACCTAGAACCAGTGAATTTATGCCTGATAAATGACAGTTTATCAGTTAATACTTGGTCTTAGTTGGTGGGACAGTGTTGTAACATGATAAATATGGTTTTATAAAAGACTTTGTTGGTTTTGCCAACTTTGCAGACTGTGCCAATATCAAAAACATTGTGTGCATAACTTCCTTCCTTTGTGTGTGTGTGTGTGTGTGTGTGTGTCTTCTGCCATCTAACACTTAGGAGGCTGCAAGTGTTTCGTCATACATGCCAGTCTTGCCTCGTTTAGTCCACTGTACAAACGTCACGTGTCTTAGGTCCACATCGTTACGCTGTATGTTTCCTCTCTCTTGGCTGATATATTTAAATGAAACCGAAGCAAAATAACATCTCTGTGGTCAATAATCACAGAAGTAACAAACAACTGCGTTTTGACTTTCACGCTGCAACTAAAGGAATTGGCAGAGCATTTAATATCAGCAGACAAACTGTTCCGCTCCAATGCCCCTGAATATTTAGAAGACCTCCTCCTGCCAATCATTGTATTGAATCTGCTGATGACTAAGATCAGCTACACTAGATCTTGTTATGCAACCGTCTCTCCTGCTGAGCTGGGAGAAATAATTTGCCATGTAGGAGCCTTGACTTTAATTACTCAAAGTATCATTTTCAGCTCGATGTGAGAGGCTCTGGACTCCACAGAAAACTCCTGAGACTGGCTTCTCCCGACATGAACCACAGCTTTTAAACAAACTCACAAACTGTCCAATCATGTAGGTCATAGCAACAACACGGAACCTGATGTACTGCAGCTTTATGTACAGGAAGAGGTTGCCTGAGGCAGGGCGCACAGTGCAAGGTCCTGTACAAGAAAAACAACAACAACATGCTAACCACATCCCAACGGAATGAGAGAGGGAGGGGTGGGAGAGAAGTCGTGATATAAGACAGAGGAGATGAGAGTGGAAGATGAGAGCTTGATAGGGACACACAAAGAGAGAGAGGAAGAAAGGGATGGGGAGAAAGAGAGGTGGAGTGGGTAGTGGTGGCGGTGGTGGCGGCAGTGGAAGATGGATTTAACCCAGGGGCAGGTTTGAGTCTGACAAACTGTCAGTAACTGAGCGGGGGTGACTACAAGTCTGCATGTAAACTGGATGCAAATCTGTGTGTGTGTGTGTGTGTGTGTGTGTGTGTGGTAGGGCTGAGGAAGTGCTAGTGACAACACATATCACTGGGCGCCACAGGGGACACGTAAGGAAAGACAGTGTGTGTGTGGGGGTTTATGTGCAAGGACTTGTGGTGCGTCGTGTGTGTATGGACATTGTGCTTGTTACGTGTGTGCATGCATGTGTGTGTGCATAAGAAACTTTATGTGCGCAGTATATGCATGAGTGTGTGGCTGCATAAGACTTCCTCAAAGGCTGTGTGGGTGCCTCTGTGTGTGTGTGTGTGTGTGTGTGTGTGTCTCCAAGGGGATAGATTCTGTCCCATAGAATGAGTGTGTCGTCAACCATCAGCGCTTCTCACTGACGTGGAGTTCCTCAAAGACACAGAGATGAAGAGAGAGGAGAGAGGAGGAACAAAGAAGTAAAGGAAAAGAAAGTCTTTTGAAGGATAAACCATGGGATTAGATAAGGTGCTCCTTCTGGACCACTGAGCCAGTGTATGTGTGTGTGTGTGTGTGTGTGTGTTTGTGTGGAGGAGAGCCCATTGCTCTGAGCACATTAGCTGCTCGGGGTGAACAAAGCCCCTCACCTGCAAGCTTTATAATATAGGCCTGGGAGCCAGAAGGGGGCTCAGTTTGTGTGTGTGCGTGTGTTTGTGTGTGCACGTGCATGCTTGTGTGTTAGCCAGCAAGTCAAAAAAAAAGAAAGAAAAGGTTTTTACTCAATAGAGAGCCAGTGCATGGGTGTATGTGCACGTGATTCATATCTAGTGCATGACAGCGAGTAAATAGAAAAATGGAGGCTGCCTAACCTTGTATTTCAAAGGACAGCCATTCTGGATTTATGTGATTGTGTGTGTGTGTGTGAGAGTTAGTGACCTACATCTAGCTACCACTGTTGTGTATGTCCATAAGTGTGTGTGTGTGTGTGTGTTCTTCCTATATTCCTTCCTGCATGTAGCATAAATCCCTTTACGTGGGTCTGGGAGATTTCCAGATCCCGTTCTTTTGCTGTGCTATTGTTGTGATAATGTGTGTCATGGTACTTTGTTACTGTGCAGCACCACGTATCTCATCACAACAGCAGGATGGACAACACTGAGTGTGTGCGAGCGCTGCTCCCCACCATGACCAAAAGTGGCCGGAGCTGTTTGAATTGGATTATCTCATACATTTTCTATTATCCAGCAAGACCTTGAGATCGAGGATACAGGAAAGATATAGGCCTGCCAGAGAGCCGGAGCCCTTGATATAAAGGGTTTGGCCAATTTGTAATTTGCCTCCTGTCTCAAGTAGGAACATTTGTTTAACTCGTTTTATTTATCTTGACTTATCCAGGTTAGACTCGTTGAGATCAATGCGCTTCTAAACAGAACTGGCTAACGTACTCGCAGCACGATTAATTAGCAGGTTAAAAAAAATGTTTTTAAAACATGTCAGCGTGGATGGTGATTAATCCCAGAAAAGCGCACGGGAGAAAAGTAGAGCAAGCAAGAATGAGGCAGACTGAGTGGAAGTAGACAAACATTAATTGAAGCAGAAACGTCACCTGTAGTGGAAAATATGGAGCAAGCGTGTCCTTATCCACAGGGAAATGCCAGTTCTTAAAAAGGGTCAGTTCACCCAAATTGCATTAATACATTTTACACCTACTCCTGGTGTCTCGCCATAAAGGAAGTTCTATTTTCTTTATGCAAGGATTTTGAGACTCCAGTTTCTGAAACTAATATGATGGGGGTCAATAGAATTTTATTTGCGGTGGATCAAAAGATTGTACATAAGTTCACTTGGGGACAACTTCTCAGTTAGAGGGTAATTCCAGACAAAGTCTATAGATTTTTCTGCGTAACGGAGACATCCAAGACATGTTGCTGAGGGAATTTCCAAGCATATACAACCAAAACTATCTGCATGGCTAGGTACATCGTAGAAAAATATGCTTTTTCTTTTTTTTTGATGTACTGGTGAAGAGGTGCAACACGCCTGACACAGCTAACATGCCTAATGTAAAGTCAATTTGGCTGCTCATTATAATTCATTTTTAAATGAATACAGCTTTTTTGAACATTAGTCCATTTATAGATGTTTCTGGCCACCTGGCAAATGTCAGACTAATACCGACTCTCCTGTTTTCAGTCTCCACCACTCCCGAGGGAAATAGCTGCTAAATGTTGCGCTATGTTAACAAGTGTGTCCCTGACTTAGTCTTAGAGCTTTTATTTTTTGGCTGAAAATGACACTTTGTTAAAGTTGCGGGCCGTAAAACCAAAACAATGTGCTGAAAGGGCGCTAAAACGTCAAGATATCAAAATCATTGCACTACACTGAGAAACGAGAAAGTCAGAGGGAAGTAGGAACACAGTGTTGCTGATGGAGCCAGCATGGTTTTGGGCAACATTTCAGGAAAGTTGACATATATACACTACTGTGTTGTTAGTTGTCACTTCACCACCAGTTGGAGTTTATGCTGGCAGTACAAAACAGTGGGTGATAATCAATTTTAAGAATATTAAGTCTGTACTTTTGACCTTGTAGAGAACGTCCTTCTCAAGCTGTTTCGGTTCGGAGCAAACTTTTGATGAACACAAAAAGAGGCACCACATCCTGATAGCTCAATACAAGCTGTGTGCTTGATGTTGTGTGATCAATTAAGACACACAGCTGTTTGCCAGCTGTGTGTGTCATTCCGCCGCCTCAGACAGTAGCTGTTTGGATTTGTTGCATTATTCTTGCATAGTCTCTGAGTTTCTCATCAGTGCCTAAATCACCATCTCGTGTATTAATAGGTGACCTTTTTAGAAATATTGCTGCAGGAACTGAACTTCATCTGTGAGATGTTTGCCTACAACAAATGTGTCATGGAAGACTGCACTGAGAAAGTTCACTTTATATTTTGTGTGACATTTCTCCTCCAGAACACCAGCTGCCGTCCAGCACCACTCAGCATATTACAACATCATGCTATAGCATTAGTGTGAGGTCTGGGTTCAGTATGTGGCGTTAGGGTCAGCCCTACCTCAAAGAACAAGCTAGATGAAGATGGATATCTCTCCACACTTCCATCACAACACATCCTGGTTTCTTTCAGACATGTGATCGAATAGTCCAATCAGGAGTTAGGAGGGCAAAAGGTAAATGTGAGGAAAGCCAACACAGGTGCATTCAAATGATTGAGACTATTCTCTTTTGTAAAAATTGGAGTTATACTTTATTTTGTGATCTCAGCTACATCAATATACCTTAGCTTCTAAAGGATGAATCCTTTTCTTATTTTAGTAGCATTGGCCATTTTGTTATTATGTATGATAAAGATTATAGGATGGACAGTTTGGCAGTGGTGGAAAATAATTTAGCACATTTAACGTGTTTTGAGTCCATTAAGATTTTGGATAGAATTAGCAGATAGGCTTATAAAATAT
>JAVQJD010082249.1:0-20000 GCA_036023655.1 Nannoperca australis | reverse complement strand
CGTCGAAATCGGTCGTCATATTTGTGTACCCAGATTGGTGTCGGGTATTTCAGCCTGGCGCACGCTTTGTTCCGCTCCTCGAATCTCTCCACAGCGTCCACTCGACCTTTTCCTCTAATTGCAGTTCAAAGAATTACATCCCAGACAGACGAGCGCGCCTCCTTTCCCGTTATTTTCAGTCCAAACTTATCACACAATAACAACTGCGAGACGGGAGCATCCTCCTCCTCCTCCTCTTCTTCTTCACACACGCGCGCGCACAAACACCACAAGCTCTTTACAGCATCTCAACTTGGTGATCCCTCCGCTGTGACTGGCTCTAATCCAGTGCGACTCCGGTCGCGGTGCGCCTTCACTTTCTGTGCGTCACGCTGACCTGCGCAAAGCCGGTGGAGCCGTCGATGATCACAGCTTCAATCCGAACGCGCTCCCAGTGCTGCCTGCACCTATGGCGGCAACAACTCTCACCGGCACCCTGATTCTGACTGAACAACCCCCACCCCCCACCCCCTCTCTCTCTCTCTCGCTCTCTCCCTCCATCTCGCGCTCGCTTTTCGTTCCTGCTCGGGAGGGGTCTGCAGCCGCGCCGCGCCGCGCTCCCTCTGAGGACTCAGGGCTGGCTGACTCACCGCGTCCCGGTAATACAGAACCGGAGCGGTTTAAGTCAAACGAACACTTTTTTTTATTTTTATTTAAGAAAAGTTCTCTGGCGCTTTGGGTACGGCATGAATTAGGTGCAGCTTCCCAGAGAGAAAGTGTATCTCCAGGTTGCCTTTGCGGTTGCTCACGTGTTAGGCCTGGTATTAATCACCACAAGAGACTGTTTGACTGAAGGCGATTTATTTGCACCGCAGCCGGGCATGTAAAGCGCCCACAAAAGTTCAGTATCTGTTTGAAAGCCGCGGCCTGATGGATGGGCTCCGAGAAAGAGGGCGTCTGATGGATCGCTGGAACAGTGGAGTCATTTTCCATCAGTGTCCATTAGGCCCCAAAGGGCAAGCGAAGGCAGCACCGAGTCTAAAACCTGTGAGCCATAAACCTCCAGATAGCTCTGTCTGACAGAGCGAGGCCACCCCTGCTGCCTTTGTCCCCGCGTGCGTACGTGCGTGCGCGTGTGCGCGCGCGGCCTTCTCCGCAAAAACATATCCATCTTAGCCCTTTGTGTCTGAGCGCCAGTAGAAGATGTAGTAACTACATTATTTCAACCAAGTGCGCCGTGATTTTACCAACGTGGTGTCGATGACTCGCGCGGAACGAGCCGCGCGCGGGGATCAATCAGCTCTCAACGAGATGGGAATTGATTGGAGAATATTAGTTCATTTGCATTCTTTAAAAGGGCAACACGACGTTAGCAGATTGAAGGGGGGGGGGGGGGGTAATCAATAGACTGAACAGAAAAATCTATAGATTGATTGATTGATTCCTACTTCCCCCCAAAATCAAACTGAGTCACGTGTCCCAGCCCTTCCCATTCCTAATAGGCCCGTGTTATAATTTTAAACGGAATCTTTCTGCAGCTCCATCTTCCGCATCTTATTGTGCCTCTCGGTTGGATCCTTTATGCAAAGTGTCCTAGTTTTGCTTTGCCCTGCTCTGCTCTGCTCTGCCTGCAAAGTAATGCCTATAATTTGGGCTGCACAAATTCAGGCAGGGAGAGAACCCATGCACCCCCATAACCCAAATACAGCTGCATGTTGTCCGCCTCTGTGGATGAATTATTCAACATCTGTCTGAGGCGTGCATATGTAAACAGGTGGGATAGTCTCCGGATGGCTTTTTTCAGGGGAGGCACCATAGACCAAAGACATCCTTCACTTCAGCTCCAGGCTTTTCCTCCTCTGCTGTGTCACTCTGAAAGTGAGTCTAAATCTCATGTAAGCTGTGCAGACTACACAGTATTGGGTGTACTCAGACATGAAGGCCTTCTAAGTGATCCTAAATCTATATGAATGACGGTCAGAGAGTCGACGTATGTACACTTGCCTCGTTAAAAGGGCGTTAAATCCTGAAATGTACAGCTGGTTAAGTCTGTGATTGCTCTGCAGTTTGAGGGCCGCCCAAGAGAGACGTGAATTATAGAGGCATGAATTCTCTCCCAGCTCCAGAAGTTAAAACACAAAACAGATGAATGTATGTCTTTTCCAAGCTGTTGACTAACAGAGCAGCCATTTACATTCAGCCAACTTTCAAGACCGTCGATCCAGCGGTTTTTCCGGCTTTTGTGGGGGTTGAACGTGTCACACACGTACAGGACAGTCTATTGAACCACCGTGCCCCCCCCTCCAGTCACCACGCATTTGCGTGTGGCCTAGGTGTTTGCCAGTATTTGCTTGATTAGAGGCCGCAGCACTAATGTAAATAAATGCTGCCAGATGTGGAAGGATCACTGCTGCACATGGTTTCGTTTAGTTCGGCGCGCGGAGCGCTGGACGGAGCCAGGATCGTCCCGAGGGTCTCCGGACTCGGAGAGGAGGTGGGGTACGGGAACACGCACGACACACTGAACTAGTTCAAAGTACAAATGGAGTGACTTTTTTGATGTTTCGGATCAGAGCGATGTTTGGAAAATAAATGTTGCCTTCGCTGCGCACACGGTGCTTGCCAGTTTTAGTTTTTTTTTTTTTAAAACGTGTCTTGACAGACTAAAAATATATAAAGCGCCATATTTTGTGTGCCAGTGACTTCTGGAATTTGATAACCCAAAAAACATCAACGCTTAGATCTTTTTACTTTGACTTACCCTGACACCCAATTACACAATCTCTTTGCATTTCAGTACATCCCAAAGAGGATTCTGTGTAGACTGCGTTCTGCTACAAATTACTCTTGGTGCATAGTGAAACTCTAAGATGCTGCAAGTAAACAAGGGTCTGAGGTATCAAAGCAGCATCAAAGCAGCCAAGCTGAGTTTCCTGACTAGTAAGGGATGCACAGAAGAGGTTTAAAAAAGGCATCTGGGCAAAGGTGACTATATTAATACCTCATGGGTAACATTAAAATCAATGATCTGCTCAAGAGTACAGCCATGCCTTTTGTTCAGCATCCTAAAACACGCGGTTGAGATTTCTGTCAAGTCGGTTACGCCCAGCAAGTATCAGACGAGTATCTGTCTGACCTTCAAGCTTCTTATGCAAAGTAATAACAGAAGAGAAACAAGCGCCTTCATGGTGGAATTCGCACTAAATTGGAGCTCACTCTATTTAAGACCACACTCCACAAACTGCTGGGATTATACAACAAAATCCAGCTCCTCTCGGCCGCAAATACAGACACCGCTGGACTCAATTCTCCTTTTCTCTCATTTGTCCCTCTCTCTCTCAAAAAAAAAAAAAAGTAGGGAAGATCTGAGGTTAATTCTCTCTACCTCACCGCAAGGAAGTCGAAGAAGAAAAAAAAAAGAAAGGTATAATGCCAGAAAGCCCAAGGAGGCACTTGAGATTAAGCCACTAACTATTGACATTGTGTGAGTGGCAGGTAATGTCACCTCTGCCCAGCAGCCTTCCATTACCAGCAGAGAGCAAGACCTCCCCCTAGTGGTGCAGAAGGTGTATAACTGGTTGGTCGTTGAGCAGCCCCCCCACCCACCTCACATCCCTCAGGGACTTGGGGGTGATAAACATGGATGCCAGATACCCATTCTTGTTTTATTTTAATTATTCATCTGGTGTGATACAGCGACATTGTTCCCCGAGAGTCAGACAAACCCACTGAACTGAAAAGGTCAAAGCAGAGCACACGAGGATGGATGGAGGATTGTTCACAATCATTGAGAATAGCAAGTATCCAGCGTTGCATATGGAATTAACTCTCCGCCCCTGCCACCATCACCATCATCACAGGCGGTTTCATCAAGGGATTGTAACAGGATTGAGTCGAGCCCAGATGAGCAGTCAGTCAGATGAGGGATGAGTATAAAGTTGGAAATATAGTAAAAGATAAAAAATAAAAACCCACCAGTAGTAAACAGGATGGGGAATGTGGAAAATGTTACGAAATGTTAACCGTTACAGAGCAGCAGTTCCACAGGACAGGGAGGAAGAGACAGAAACCAAATGAGGCCAGATGAAAGAAGGAACAAACTAAAGATTTATTGAAGGCAGCAGAAGATGCAAGAGACAAGAACAGAATGGCAAGGTGGGGGTGGGGCACATACAGAGACACTTCAGTGTTCAGATAGGTTTAATGTCTTTGTGTTACAAAAGTTTTGTTTTTACAGCTCCGACGAGCTTAATAGGTCTGTATTGTTTTATCAAAATATACATGTTTTGAACGTAAAGTGGATATAATCCAAATGATTCTGTGGTACAAAAACATGAATATATACAACCATCAACCCCGCTTCATACAATAACCCCACCCCCATATAAAAAAGGAGAGAAAAATAAAAGCATTTAACAAAAATTGAAAGGCATATCTTCTACACTGTCAACATTTCAATTAAGTATCCATTCTAAAGCAATCTACCAAAGTAGGCTCTTTGTAAAGTCAAGAAAAAAAAAGAAAAAAAAAAGAGATACAATATACAGTATAGGTTGAACCCCAAAAGATTTGTAACGGTGACTTGTCCAAGGCATCTGAAAAACAGGGGGGAAAAACTGAAGCCTTGTGTTCTTGTGGAATAGCGGGAATGTGAAATCACAACACTACAAAACAGAGGGGGGAAGAAGATACTTTGGTCCTTAACAGCATAACCGTCTGCAGCTACATGAAGCTTTGTTAAACCATGCATAATAATCTTTTACAAAAATAGAGACAGAGCGCATCTGTATCTGGTCCAAAACTAGTGGTCGAGGCTGTGGAAACTGGTGCTTGAGGCACACGGGAATGTGACGACTTTTAAGACTTCAGCGTGATGGTGCCAACTTGGACCTATCATTGAGGAAAAGTGCACTAAAGAACCTGACTGTGGCATAAGTAGACACAGACAAGGAATGGGGTGAGGGTTTTCCCACCATGTAATCCTGTTATCCTGAATTTAAGAAAAAAAATATATATACTGGGTTTTTAGACACAGTCCAAGACTGTTACTGGTTTGTAACCATCAATTGACAAATGCCTCTAAGCTGCCCTCTCACAGGTAGGATTACCTGAATACAATGGGATAAAAGGCATCTTTGCAGACAGGTAAATAGATAAAACACCTGAACAAGAGGTAAACAAAGTCAACTGACCTGGCCAGAAAGTGTTTCAGCCTCAGATCAAGAACTCAAGGAGTCAAGGCACTGTGATAATGATCAAACCCAGCCACTACATATAGGTATCAGTTAAGCTTAGAAGTGATACAAATGTATATGCTAACATAAAAAAATAAAATAAAAAAAAAGATAAATGAATATATGTGTCCACATATAGATGAACATAATATGGTTAAATGAGGCCCCAAATACCATAGTCCCTACTGAGAAAGGACTTAATGGAAGTGAATGGGAAGTATAAGACAGGAAAGGCTGAATACAGGTCTACTTCCTGCCACAATACACCTAACAGAGCTACATCACCTAGCAAAAATATTAGGCATCTAACTGATTTACATTCATAGTTTCTACACACATATAATGGGGATATATGCATACAAATTCTTAGATAAACATTTGTGTTTTTAAGAACAAACAGAAGATTGAATGAGCCACTTTTCCCACCCATTTTAACAATGCTGGTACATACCGGGAGGCATGACAAAGAGAAAAAAGACATTTTGAGACGTAATTTCCAAATAAAGCCAGAGCGATGCTTTAGGCAATCTGGTTGGGGCAAAATAAGGCACAAGACTTAATGTTGAAAGAAAAATGTGACCTTATTGGATAACTTCAGATAGTGGTATTGATCCCACAAAGCAAATAGGTGGGTAGTTACAAGACAAAAAAAGTAAATGGATACTGGGAATAAATTGTTGGGTGGTCTGTGAGCCAAAACAAAATCCTTTATCTCAAACCGTTTATGACTGGCCAAACAGGTTCAAAGTGGCATTTCAAAAAAGGCACACGCATGCACGTACACACATCCACGACTATCACAGTAAAAGGAATGCTGAAGTGTGTCTGGTGTGGATAAAATAAACATAAGTATACATACATGGTGGAGGGTGTCTTTTTTTTTTTTTTTTTGCGATTTGGTCTAAAGTGACATTTCATCAGCTGCCCCTATTTTACGTCCAATATAACAACATGTTTCATTGCAGAATGTTGCTGTTTCCCAGGACCCCACTTAAAACTTTATGACTGGACAAATCAGTGATTAGGTTTGGGTACCAAGAACCTGTCCTGAAATGGAACTACTTTCAAAATTGGATAAAAACCAGGGATTTGATCAGAAACAAGGATTCCACTTACCGACTCCTGAGCTCAGTTGGGACCTATTCGTTTACAGCACTTGTGACACTTGCGCCCATGCACATGAATAGTGTTTACATTCTTGGAGGCAGGACCTACCGCTTACAAGTGTAGCTAAGCTTCACAAAAGAGAGCAGTGATACAGGAAAATGTAACCACTAAGTGAAAACTTCCTGCAGTAGAAAAGTCAGTCTAACTTACTGCGGCATTGTATTATAGGTCCCTGGTCAAACTAATAATGCCCCAGAATCAGCTAATGTTAGCAGCTATATCTCAAATACAAGTGTAAAACAATCATTGTGCATGGCAAGAAGAAATACTCTATATGTCTACTTTAATTTAAAATGCCATGAATTTTCTGTTGAATTATAGATTATGACATGAAAATAATATTTGTTTAACATGTTTTGGCGTCTTTTGATACAAACAAAAATTGGAACCAGAATCAATAAGTAGAATCGGTCAAATCATATACCCAAACCTATTAATGATGGGGAATAATTAAGAATGGGGGTGAAGGGAGCAACGTTCTAGAAAGAACCACAACCATAAATATGTAATGGTGGCCATTTCCACTGAAGGCAACCTTGACAAAAGTAGCATTCAGGTGGCAACAGACTTGGAGGGAGCAAGAAAAGGCACTCAGATGGTGGATTTTGAGAAGGACACTCGAAGGTGGTGGTTCTCTCCCAGATCGTGGTTGTGGAACTCGATGAGGGACTCAATTGCCTCCTCCACTGAGCCCATCTGGATCAGGGCCATTTTGCGGTCCTTTCTGTTAAATAGAGAACAGTGTGTTTCTTAAAGTGTCACCATGTTGCCCACTCTTGTGAAGGTTACTTACTATTTGCCATGTTGTACTTTGAATTATGCTTTTACTCAGACTCTAAACAATGACAAAACACTTGGCTTTGCCTTAGATGGAGGTTGTAGAGTGTTCTGAAGAAAGCCAAGAATTCAAACACCAATAACGACAAAACAGTTCAAGAAAATTGAGTTTGAATGAGACTTACTGAAAGAACTTGAAGGCCTTGACTGTGCCTCCTGAACTGGCAAAAAGCCTCCTGAGGTCATCCTCCACCACAGAAGGCCTGAAAGCAGAGGGGAAAACAAAGAATCACCATAAAGCATTTATGTGGGTTTACATTCCCTTTGCTTATTTGCATTTGTGTTCATATACTGCTATGGTGAAACAAGACACAAGGGGCATCATTAAATCTAAAAATGCACCTCTAGAGTAGCATGTTTAGAACATACTGTCACAACTACTTAATCCAAAAGCACTAAATATAGAAAAAATGAGTCAGGGCTACAAAGAAAAAAGCTTAGAGCACCATAGCTGCTGGGAAGAGAGTGGAAATTAAAACAAGGCTCTTGAAGCAGCACTCACGGTATGTTGGAGAGATGGAGTGTTGCAGAGGGTGGGAAGATGTTGGAGTAATTTTTGGAGCCGGGCTTCTTGAAACGGTGCAGTGGCGAGTTGCCGTAGTCCTTTGTGAGGCCCTGGTCCTCGTGGCCTTCTCTCGGCAGCTGCACTGTGGTATGTTTCGAAAAAGTCACACGCATGTCCCGGCCATGAAGACGCTGGCCATTCAGGTGGCTCATAGCTGAGAAACAAGATAGTAAATGCTTGTTTTTAGGAACACCACAAACATAAACCTGGCTTGTGCATACAACTCTAGAATGACTTATGGCTGATTTTAAAGTGTAAATTCAAAATGGTTTCATTTCCATTATTAGTTTAAAAAGAAGTCAACTGGGGCCAACTTATCTGATTTTTAATCCATTTCTATCCTTACTCTCCCCAATACATATGCACGCACATAAAATGTAATCTTTTATGGATACTTTTAGTGTAGTTAGGAATTAAATAATTGAAAACAGGCAATCTGTCAATCGAAGAGAAACTGGTCCAGTTTGCTCAGTTGAGGTCAACTAGGTAAAGGCTCAAAACAAATATAGTAAAATGATGCAAGGAGAAAAAAAAACAAAATGATGGATCAAAGAAAGAAGATAGTGTTTTGCAGGGCTGGAGTGTAGCTACCTAGCTGAGCCTGTGTGCCATCAGACATCTGGATCAGAGCATTCTCCTTTTTATTGAATAGGATCTTCACTCTCATCACATCGCCATACACACCTAAGGAGGAATATGAAGGTGTCACAATACAAATTTAACGAAGAACACAGCAATAACAGGAGCCACACAGCCAATCACAGCAACAAAATAATTGAAAATCAAAAAAGTGTCATTAATATTCATATTGCTACTAAATGAACAGTTTGATTAAGAAGTAATTGTCAGGCTATTCTACTAAAATATTTGTTCACTTCTGCATGGAATCACTAGAACTAATCCCACAGACCCTCTTAGATAACAGTTACACAGATGCCGAAAGCTACAACGGTTATGCTTGAGAAGGGGGAGGTAGTGATTTGAAGACAAAAAAAGTAGTAAAATGAGCTGTTCTGATTGGTTTGATTACTCTACAGCAAAGAAAATGATTTCTTGACCAACTTGCCCTAATAGAGACATGCAGGAATAAACTAAACATGCACATACCTACATTAAAATAATTGAGACTGTAAAAGAATATTATGGTGACATAATCCAAGGGATATGTCAACTCACAATCACTCAAAAAGCAGCAGCATTTCATTTTTCTATGTACTGTTGCTGAGTGACTCAAGGCAACCACAGGAAGGAAAGAAAAAAATCAACTTAACAAAAATGAAATTTGATGAATTTTCATGGCTTAAAATCGAACCGTGCAGAACCAAATAAAGTGTTGACTTTTATCCTTTTCCTGAGGGTGATGTTTTAGAATTTAGATCGGCTTCCCGCCTCATTCCCGAACAAAATGATCCCTGCATTTCTTCTAGTAAGGCAATATTTCCATTAAGGGGGCTGTGCTCTTTGAAGATGAAACACTGCAAATGTTTTTTGCCCATGGACAGTAAACCAGTGCCGTTAAAAATGAAATGAAATGCTGCAGCTTTGTGTGGTGTTCTCACCTTACTTTCCTCACACAAACCCACAACAACCAAAACAGGTCATACAAACCCCAACACAAACAGACACCCCCACCCCTTCACAGCCCTGGAGTCTGATGACGAGCCATCAGTGGTTAAAAAAAATAATAAATAAAGCCAACAACATGAGACAAGGACATGCCCACCTTGCCAGGTAACAGTAGTAATAAAAAAAGGAGATGAAAGGATGATAACGTACCGAAAAGAATAAAGAGGCAGTGTGGCGTAACGCTCTTTAGAGACAGCAGGGGGAGCAGCGGGGCAGGGGGCCAAAGGGGGATACGGAACAGGGGACAGGGGAAAAGAGACGGAGCGGAGTGGAGGACAGTGGAGTGGAGTCGGGACATGTCCGCAGGCCACAGGCAGCGAGGTCCACAGGAAGGCCACAGTACCATGGAGGAAGGAGAGGCATGAGGGAGAATGAAGATAGGACAAGAGGAAGAGGAGAGAATTCGAATAGCATGAGAGAAGAGGGAGGAGAGAAAAGAAAGATGTAGATGAAGTGGAGGAAAGAAAGAAGATGGTGGATGACAGATGATGGCAAAATCGGGGGAGGGACCACAGGTGCGCCAATGTTGCGTTTTGGTTGTGTTTTCAATTTGTTGGTGATGTCCAAATTGGGGACAAAAAGGGGTGGGTGGGTGGGTGGGTGGAAGGAGGAGTGGTTGTAGTAGTAACAGAGGGGAGAGGAGGACAGAAGGAACAATTGGTTGTGGGGCGTGCAGTCAGTTGGCAAGAGTTGAGGTGAGGGGGTTTTAATACAAAAAAGAGTGAGGGGGGTACAGAGAAAGAAGAGAGGGAAAAAAGGAAGTAAAAAACAAGGTCAGTATACACAAAGAAATGTAGTGCTTCAGACAGTAGAACTGGCTAAATTAAAATACACTGTCACTATGGGAACACTAGGAGAAAAAGAAGAGAAAAAAAGATTAACAATGAAATACAGAAAAAGGCAGAGACAATATGTACTTTAAAATTACATACTATGTTTGTTTAGATTATTTAAAATTACATTATAATAAAACAGTCAAATCTGAATATCAATTTTTATAATCCTGTTTCAACTTAAAATGAACATTCTTACTGTAATGACTACATAACTACAGTAAATGTAATGAGTGACAGACTACTTATACTGTACATTCTACACACTATATAAAATAAAATCTAAATCACGGACATGTTTCTTCAAAAAAATACAAAGAAAAAAGTAATATTGTCTCTCCAACAACTCAAGAATGATTTCAACTAATGGACAAAAATGAAGATATGAAATGATAAGTAAAAAAAATAAAATAAAAAAGAAGTTAGTGTTTTGAATAAACTTAAAATTCAGTGAGCAAAGTGGCAGGTCAGAAATGCAGCAGGTTTTGTCAAACAGAGAGGTCCTGAAAGAAAAGAGGTTTTGACTCGATGACCCCCTTTTAAATTAAAAACAGAGGGATGGTACTCCAACTTGTCTGATTACATGGAGGTGGTGGGAAATGGGGGCCACGCCCTGTCTTGGGACAAATGGATTCCAGGTCCATGAACCATAGTGTAAACAAATGGCACAGTAACATTTAAACATTTCTCAGCACTGCAGAGGCAGGATGTAGAACTCTTTAAGCCTAGTGAGTGCACTGACCTCAGGGTTTAGGTTGCTGACCAACAAGACATGGTGTCCCCCAGAGTGACCGAGCCCTGACAGGCCGAGCCGGCTTGCGGCCGCAGCGGCAGCCGCCATTCCACCATGGCCCACACCCAGGGATGCTAGGGCACCGGGAATACCAGGCATCGACAGGCCTGAGAGGAACAAAATATGAATTACTTTTTGCTCTCCTCATAGTGAATCTGCTAAGGAGAAATATAAGAAGAGTGTTAGTGCCAAAGCCAATAAGATACAGCATTTAGCAGGCAAACATTTGGAGATGGGATTCAGGTCTATGCCTGTCACGATAAATGAAATAATTGGCCATTTTAAGGCCATATAAAATTGCCACACTGGAGCTGTGGAATGTGGCTTTGAAACCAAGTCCTTTTGGGGCTTATTCATCCAAACTTTCTGGTTGGAATTATGTAGTTTTCAGGAAAAACATCTAGTCTCAAACAGAGTAGCTTAACACCTTATATTCATCTGTGTACAGACATTGTTTTGGTTTTAAATTCATTCTTATGGTTAAGTGTGTATCGCAGTTTGTTTCTGTTCCTTTCAGCTGAGGTGCTGTGAAAAACTGCTATGCTCTGCGTCCAATAATGGAGGGAAAACCCTGCTGTTGATTCATGTTGGCTAAAAGGTTTGTGACATTCTATTTAAACAAACACGCATTAAGCACAATAGGCAATATCCCAGCCAGCAAAAATAACCGACGGCATGTCCATATATCACATGATAGGTCGATACCGTAATTATTGTGAAAGGCCTATACAGGTATCATTATAAAACAGCAGAGCAGGGAGAGAGAAAGATTGTGTACTGACCTGTCTGTTGGATGGCAAAGGTTGGGGGGAAGGCATGAGCGCCGCCATAGGGAGAGGCTGAGATTAGGCCTGGCGCAGCTGGGACAAGAGGGAACAAACAAACAAACAAATAAGAACACAAACTTCTCCATCAGTGTGTACTTGCAATAATGATCGAGGTAAAAAACAAATATCTAAAGAAATCAAATTGAAAATGCTTTTTTTATTTATTAACGGGCTGTACATATTTGGTGAAGTAGACGTGCTATTTCAAAGCCAACTAGACTATGTATACACAGTCTGGTTAACATTTACAAATGGGTCTTTAAATCATGTCCCAATCTTACCAAAAGCAGCTGCCATGGTCTGGTGGTCAAGTGAGGGCTGTGAATCAGCAGTGGGGAGGTCTGGGCGGGTGTAATCCCTGCTCTTGTCGTTGTTGTACTTGACATTGAGGCTGGTGAGCTTGGAGAAGCCGATTCTCAGGGTACAGCAGGCATTGTAGATGTTCTGTCCATCCAGAGACTGACACAGATATTGGAGCATTAGGCTTAAGACTGCGCATGTGATGTGTTTTTGTTGTCGTTTTTTTTTTTTTTTTTTTACATACAGGTGATATTAACTGCAGTTACATATTTCATCAATTGGACCACAATGTACACATCCCACTGTGGTTGAAATAGTTTGCTTTAAATTGGTTTATTTGTCGTGGCCGATCTCTACTGTATTGCAAAGGTAACAAGGCAAACATTTCTTACTCAATGGTAACAACCTCAAAGTGAAACATGACAGAGAGAGCATTAGTTGTACTAGTCTTACCAGTTTGGCGTGCTGAGCCGTCATGCCATCGGCATATTGGATCAGAGCCTGGAACTGGTTGTTCTTTGTGAAAGTGATGATCTTCAGCACAGTGCCAAACTTGGAGAAAATCTGGGGAGGAGACCGCACGATTAGTGATGAGATCATGACACCAGACTTAAGGAAAACACATTTTCGTTACTGTAATGGAAGATAAGAAAAAATATATTTACAGTAGGAGAGTGTACTACTGCACAAGTCAAAATGTGTGTGTACACATGGTACAATTAAGTAAATTATATAAATATATATAGTAATACAATTAACTAAATTAAGTATTTAGTTGTGTATTCACTGAAGGACTGAGACTAACGATATTTCAATCCTCTGTATGTCCTGTACATGCTGTAGAATTGACAAATGAAGAAACCTAACCATACAGTCGCACATTCCATTGCTAATTTTACACATCAACGACAGTAGCAAGAAAAAACAGGTCAGTCTGCTTACTACTAACAATTTAAAAAACAACAATAGAAAAAGGAGACCCTGAAAATAAAAATGCAGATAAGTTCATATGAAACCAGTCAGCCAGAGAACCCCACCACCCAAATTAAAAAATCTGTTTAAAGATTAAAAAATGAACCAGCAAGACAATAATATAGGTTGTTGAAGCTAAACCCCTAGGTAATTATAGTGGTTCAGCCAAACTACAAAAACATCATGTACCTGGTGCAGTACATCCAAGGTGACGGGGTAGAAGAGGTTTTCCACGATGACTCTGAGTACAGGGCTTTGGGACGTTGCTCCACCTCCAATGCCAACTGTATCTGCAGAAATGGCCATGCTTCCCATCCCACCTCCATGCAGTGCATTGACTGCCTGCAGAGCTGCCTGGGCACGCTAATGGGAAAGACAGAGGAGCTTATTAGCATAGACAGAGAAAAGAAAGCAGTAGTAAATTGTAAAGTGTGTAACAATGTAACAGCCGACATTAAAACGAAGTGTATGCGCAAGCCCTTACCACTTGGTTGGGAGAGTTGTCCGTCTTGAGCTCCTTATGGGTTGAGTACTGCATGTATATGGGGTGGTTTCTGATGACAGGGGTGACAGAGGAGTAGTAGCTCACCATCGTCTGTGCACACTCCTCACTGTTCAGTTCCAAGAACGCCTGCAGGGGAGGACCAGAGAAACATTCAATTAACGAGGTGCCAGTCTGAGGCAATATTTATTAAGCAGAGCTAATAACTTAGCAGGACTGTTGTAAATCTTTCTAATTATGAACATTTTCACTGCCCGCAACTGTTATTTTTAGCCAAATTCCATTTGACATGTTTATTTGTTTTGACACACAACTGCCGTTAACAGAAAACAGGAGATAATGAAGACATTCAATGTCTTCTTCCAAGAAATCTCAGTAAGTAGAATTCTCATTCTACCCACTAAACCACGAGGATGTATCAAAAGGGTCATTGTCATAATTTTCAGGTCAGGATAGAAGGCTAGAAAGCTGATCCTTGTCCCAGGCCTAGAGAGAAATGTTACCCAGGAGTGCAAGTTATACAGGTTTGGTGAGCAGAACGGCATATATCAGTCCTTACCTGGTTTTTCCCTTTCAGCATCAGCAGATTAGTGACCTTCCCAAAGGGCAGTCCCAGTCCAATAACCTCAGCCTCATTTATGTCGTTGGGCAGCTTGCGTACATGGACCACACGTGACGGAACACCAGGACTGCGAACGTCACCTTTGAATTTTTTGCTGTCGTTGCCATTGGCTGCGAGAGAGAGAGAGAGAGAGAGAGAAAAAACACAGAAGCAGATATAATCAGGGAGGGAACAGAAGGCTCTGGTTCTTCTTGAATAATGGATTGATCGTCATGGAAACACAAACACAGACACGACAAGCCCTTCAATAAAAAGGATTCACCCTCCATGGCAACCCCCCTACCTGAGTTCATGATATAGGGCCCGTTGGATATGCAGGAAGAAAAGAGTTCGTCGGATCCCCTCTGCAGAGGGAGAGAAAACAATGGTTCACTTCAATACATCCTCCAATGAGGGCACAGCATGGCAGGTGGAGAGCACAGCTCTCATATTACCGAGCCATTGTGTGATGAAGCAGGAAGTAATCTGATAACCAAAAGAAGATTGAGCAAACACGCTTGAGAAGAACTCCACTGTCCTTACCAGGAAGAATTAAGAGACCTAGCCTGTCAGCAGGGATATTTGACCTCACAATCATGTCTTCCTATCCCATTTTATACTCCAACAGCATTGCATAGTTCAAAACCTTAAAGTCACAATTGGGCATTATTTCTGACTTGGGGCAATGTAACAAATTATCATGCTTTCCTGCCAATCCCGCTCAAGGAGGAACAGCTACTATTCAGCTTTAAGCACACAAGTCAGCAGTAAAAGCTTAGCAGCTGTCAGTCAGTACAGCCCATCCTCTCATAATACTGTATTAGGAGGATGGATAACACACTGAAGCCCTCTAGATCTGATGACAAGATGAGGATACTCCCGGCCCACAGTCGTTTACTGTCAGCTGAAACAGCGAGTCTGTCCTCTTGCTTTAGTAGATATACAAGTGCTGTTTCAGGGCTGCGCGTATGTTTGTGGTTGTGGGAGATGAAGTATAGCAGTCACAAGAAGTGGCTCAGCAGCCTAAGCTCTACAACACTCTACAATGAAGGTCCTGTTCGGACTGAGACTAGGGGCATTGTTACACGGCAGCACACACACATATGGAGCCCCAAGGACACTCTGGGAGTTGAAGAGCCCTGGAGCACTTTAACAACAGCCATTCATGCAGGTTGTGCTTGTGTTCTTCTCCACCTTGTGAATCTTGGCTTTTAAAAATGCATGGTGTTGGATTGCAGTCATGCTCCAAAATGGACTCATAAAGGGCATGCATATGGTCTGAGACAACATTTGCTAGTGCCTCTACAGAGTGTAAAAGGGGCAGTGCGGGGGTACAGAGTTAGTTGCTCTGAGAGCACCACATTGTAAGCGGTGGTATAAACTACCTTTGACTTCCAGATGGTTTGGCTGAGTCGGTCACTCTCACCCTGAAGCCCACACAAACAGGGTCTGCCATCTCATTTCATAAACTTTAAAGCAGCAAGAGACATTCTTGTGCCTTTCTCACTGTGGCTTCAGGATCCGGGCCCCCCTGCTTTGGCCAATGTTCAAATCTTTACATACATGGACCTCACCGAGCTAAAAATATAATGGGCATATTAGACTTCAAGAATGGTTTATTCAGCATGGGATGCAATTGAAAAAGGAAATATTGCCTTTTTTAATGAAGTGGGGTGTTGGCTCATATTGAAGTCTAGAACTTACAACTAATGATAAAAATATGAGTATAAAACAATAAGAGGCTTGTATTAAAGACTACTGGATGAACGAGAGTTGTGTGTTCTAGTTGGTGGGAAGAAAATGTAAAAAAAATATTTTTGCTTATATGGGCCAAGGGCAGACACAAGCCATGAGAAATGAAGGATGTGGCTCTAGCCTGACTCAATGGTCATGGGCGGGCAGTGTCAAATTATCAGTCAGCAGACCAGCTCCAAACAGGAAGAGCAGAAAGATCAGGCCTGCTTCCAGGGTTTGCTAAACTTCCTCCTGGGGACTGATGGTTACTGTTCCATCCTCTCTCCCCCTATTTCCTCATTCTAATAATAACCACAAAGCTAAGATACTCTGCAATGCAGAGCAGGAACATTAAGTCACATACAAAACAGAGGATTGTCTAACAATTGACTGAAGATACCTAAAGCGTTTGGAAGCAGCATGCAGAGCAGCACAAAGGAAAAGTTAAGTTAGAAAGCCAGTGGCAGAAAAATAAAAATTTCTTCTGTTTTGTCAGTTGAATCCAACACAGTGCCAAACGTTATTTTTCAAACACAATCCCACTAAATGGGAACCGAGTTGTTCACATCCTTTGTTTGCTCAAGGCGCTGACACTGTATAATAGTAGCCTTCAAGAGACGATGACATATTACTGGCCCACATTCTGAAACTGTTTAGCAGCTTCCTCTAACTGACAATGGCAGTGGCCTATTGTCAACCTTAAAAAAAAAAGGGAACCAGGCCTCCATACACCACATCACACCTGGTTTGCGTTGCATTAAAAGAGGAAAAGAACATGGAGTCAACAAAAACCCATTATGTTTTAATTAAAACTAATTCAGAGAGAATTCATTTTTTAAGCAACCTTAACTTGGTTTAGGCTGGGAAGGGGGTGGGGGTGGAGGATGTGTTGGTGGGCGGTAATCTCTCAGGAAAAGCACAAAGGGAGAAGAGCACAGGTACAGACATGTTTTCTCACTGTGATCAGACTTTGCCAGTGGAGGGGGCAGGGAGCTGTGCCTCACCAGGGGGCCAAAGGGGGGAGATTGGAATGTGACCGCGGAATGCCAGACACTCTGCCCAGACGGAATAATTACAGATTCCAGCAAGGCAGCGCTCCATAACTAAATCATCATTACCGCAGCACATCAAATCCAGAAAACATGAAAAATTTAAGAGCAAAGAATCACATCAGGAGTCAAACCTGAAGCATCAATTAGCACCAATTAATTCAAGCATTGTTGACCCGATGAAAAACAGGCCTTACTGAAATACCACTTATAATGAATAGAGGGGGTGGGGTGTGTCCCTGTTACAGCATGTGTATCAGAGTGCTTGTTTAAACAATGTAAAGACCTTTGGTCGGGAGGATGAGGACTGTTGTGGGAGGATCGTTACAGCCCTAAGTTCAATTACTCCACCTACACATAGCTGCCCCAGGCCGTGTTACTAAGGATTACTACTTAAGCAAGAATTTTTATTGGGTACGCCAGTTACCAAACATCAGTTTGCCAAAAACAAATATTTCCCTCTTCAACAAGTTTACACAACCCGTTTGCACGTTACATAACCATAAAACAGCCCCCTCATCACTAGAAATGATCAGGGTTTCGTGCAAAAGGATCAACATTGGACAATACTGATGTGTTGCACTGCTGCTGGTTGACTAGTCTTGTGATAAAAACGAGTGAATAAATATCAAGCGCCGGGGCAGGATTCAGCTGCTTTTTTAACATTCCAACAAGACCAACAGGCTATTATGGAACACACAAAATAAACAGGAAGTTTCACTTCAACACAACCCAACAGAAACAGAACAGGAAAACATGAAGCCACACCTCAGACAATCTATTCTAATTTAATTATCAAATATTCCATGTCCAGAGTCTTGAGAGTTGCCGCAACCTCTATGTGCTGACCATTTGGTTGCATATCATAAATCTTTAAAAAGGAGGGCCAGCCTGCAGCTGCAAACTCATTACACATGAGAAATGGCTTTGGACAGCAGTTCTGTAATTATAGAGGAAGCTCTTGCAAACTGACAGACTATGTTATTCAAGTCCTCAAAGTCGAAACAGTTCTTTTCCAGCCCTACTTCTAAAGAGGTTTTGCAACCCTTTTCTTCCTAAAAAAACTATTTAGGTTTAGTGGGGCATGGAGGAACCCCTGCCACACTTAGTTTTGAGATCAGATAGTGAGTTTTCATTTGGTAAACAAAAAGCATACCAATTACAGCACAAACATATATATTTAATTACGCCATCAATGCCAAGATAGCAATCGTACAAGTACAAAACCTAATGGAACTTTAAACCGACAAATAATTCAAAAGGTATCACAATCAACACCACTCACACATGTACATGTATAACTACAGTATTTACTTAGGAAAGAATGCATTAAGAGTTTTGCATAATTACACACAAGTTTAACTCTTGGTCTTCATTCTGTAGTATAGTCAGTAAAATGAGGGTATGTGAAAGGAAGCAGAACTATAAAGAGTAAATGGTAAAACAAAAACGTACCTTTGTGCCAACTGATATGTCATGGACACTGCTGTTAAAGAGAAGGAAAGTTGATTATTATATGAGAAACCGAGGACAATGAACCATAATCTATCAAACAATTAATCACATCAGAACATTCTGCACTCCCGAAAGACAGTGCTTACAAAATGAAAGATATCGTGCCGTTCAGGCAAAAGCAAACTGACTTCCTTACTCAGCGATGAGTACATTTACGTAGCTTGAAATTCGGAAAGCACCACAGCAATTTTAATTATTCGAGCTAAAGCCAGCCATGCAAAACAACAAACAATACTTACTCAATTTCAGGGACGTAGCCGGATCCCAGAGGATACAAGTCAGCGTCTAGGCGGCTGTAGTAGATTGGCAAACCATAAGAGCAGAGTTGAGAGAGAGAGAGCACTTAGCACAAGTAATAATAGAACAAATCGCTAATAAAAAAATTACGATAAGCGTAACACCGAGCGAGTTCAAGGCACTGCAATGGAAGTCCTTGCAACTGTCGAATGCAGGTGATCGAGAAAAAAAAAAGGGAGTAGAATAAGCCTGATTAAAACAACGCGCTATTGTGTAAGTTACCATACCCTGTTTGGATAACCCGGAGTAGAAGTCTGATTCAATCAACGTGAAATGATCAGGCCAAACATCTTCAACATGGCCCTGGCACTCCGCAGACAAATGAATGCGGAAATGAGACACGTTGCTTTAGCTAGCGCTCGAGCTCCCATGAAACCAAGTTACCAAGGTACAGTTAGCCAACGTTAACTAATGCCCGCGTTAGCAAACGACGGAGTATCGCCAATATGTTAGTAAAAAAAGTTTCCCCCGAGGTTAACTCTCGTCTAATTATGCTTGCTTTAGTTAGCGTTAGTGCAATGTACATAAAACGATAAAATATGTCCGTTCAGACGTTTCACGTAACTAACGTTTCCTAGCTGTAGCGATGGCTAGCAACTGCTAGTTAGCTTATGCTTCTGCTAACTGTTGCATGTTTTGATGAAAAAAAAACAGTTTCAAAACTTTCACGGTGTAACGGTTAAGTCAAACGGCCATCAGAATCAAAATATTTTAATAAACTACCGACATATAAAACACAATTACTCAGCAGTCGGTTTACCTGATACATTTAAGTCTTAAGTGTGGTTCTTTTTCACTTACCCGTCCATTGCACAAGAAAAAAACTGCAGGTCTGAAGCGAAGGTAGGGCGGCAGACTTGCTTGATTTTCTTACAAAATGGCTGAACACACGGAGGCGAGCGCTGATTAGTCCAGGCACTTTCAAGAGCCAAAAAACAGGCGGGGACAAGCTTCTACTTGAGTCGCGATTGGACAAGACGGCCATCATTTTGTGGGGGAAAAAGGAGGCCGCGGCAAATTTCCAGTACATCATCTCTAGTGGTTAGGTTTGATCGCGTTTTATATGATACAAAGCGTTGAGGAAGTAAAAGAACAGGTCGAACGGGCGAGTTTATCATAGAGACGAGTCTGGGGGACAAGGGGGGGGGGGGGGGGGGGGGGGGGGGGGG